>JANDKJ010000209.1:0-180922 GCA_028551335.1 Armillaria sp. CMW 4456
AATGACCAAGGTCCCCAATTTGTTTCAAAATTCATCCACGACCTCTATGCTATGCTAAACATTGCTGGAAACCCATCAACTGCATATCACCCCCAGACTGATGGACAGACAGAATGCACTAACCAAGAGGTCAAAAAATACCTCCAACTCTTCATCAACTTCTGACAAGATGACTGGGCAGAGTGGCTTCCACTTGCTGCTTTCCAGCACAACAACCATGTACACTCCGCCACCAGGAAGAGCCCATTCAAAGTAAACTATGGCCAACACCCCCACCTCACCACTTCCGACACCCATTGAACATGACTGAACCCAGCTGCCAATGACTTTGTCGATCAAATGAAGAAGATCCATGAGGAGACCCATGCCGTGCTCCAAAAAGCCACCGACCAAATGAAGAAGACCTATGATGCATGAAGAAACCCTGCCATCGACTATAAGGTCAATGACAAGGTTTGGCTAGATGCTACCAACCTCCACCTCCCACGCCTGAAGAAGAAGCTCGATGACAAATGAGTCAGACCTTTCATCATTACCGCCAAGATTGGCGCTTCCTCGTACTGTCTAAAACTCCCTGTGACCTGGCATATACACCCCATCTTCAATGAATCACTCCTGACCCCATACATACCCCCATCGCTCCCCAACCAAATCAAAAATCCACCACCACCTCCCGACATCATCAATGATGAGGAAGAATATGAGGTTGAAAGCATCGTCGACCACTGCACATGATGAGTATGGGGAAAGAAGAATGGACCACCATGCACTGTCATTGACTATCTAGTCAAATGGAAGGGGTACGGAGATGAGGAAAACCAATGGGTAAGGGAAGACCTACTCGAGAACACCCAGGGAGCAATAAACGACTACCAAAATCGCAATCTAACAAGGGGGTTCATGACAGTCAGGACGACTGTCTTAACGAGGGGGTAATGTTACAATTTTAGCCTCTGTTTCGACCTTAACCCTAGCCACTATGTCACCCAGCAGTCTTATCGTCAAATCACTGCCAAGAACTCTCATCATCCCTCGCCCAGTTAGTCCATCTCTTTGTTGTTGCCGTCTTGGACTCATCATCTGTTCATGTGTCTATTGTTCACTCCCACCGGTTGCTTCTCATACAGTAAACACCATCACCATACATTGTACAACAGTCGCACATGAACCATGTATTTAAGTAGTGTAGTTCTTGCTGGTATACTCCAGCTTCGAACTAAAGTTTATTCACACTGGACTTATAGTCAATAAGCTCACTCCTCTCACTAAGCACTAAAGACTTAGCCCACCCCTCACACTAGCAAGTGATAACATCGGGAATACTCAAACGCAAAGTAACCAATTGTTTGTCATTGTTAGAGTCATGTGTTGTCTGGGTCTAACAACTTTCAAGCAGTTTCGGGGCATGTTTTCAATCAGGGTTTTCCTCTCTTCTGACATGTGGGCTTCCCCTATAACAAGGATTCCTATTTTCTGTGTTCACACCATCTGGTTTATTTGGAACCATTTATTCTCAGGGTGCCACACATTAGCATTTCCTATTCCTCTGATATTAAGTGCTGCTATCTTGAGCAATGCTTTGGTGTTTTTTTTTTATGATTTGAGGGTCTTTCTTCCTCTATCCTTCCAAGGGTTCTGTACATTGCCACAACAGAGGGGTCTTCCTCACATTGGGATCATCTTAATCTGATGCCGATTAGTGCTTGCATATGTTTGCTCGCACTTTCTCTTATCGGTTGGCCATCATCCTGACTACCTAGACTTGCCCTCAGTCCTGCCTGTTCTCCAGGCTGTCCATCATTCTGTGGATGGTCCACATTCTGTGGGCCAGGGAATCGCTCTGTTCCCCTGGGATCACATTCTGCTTCCCACCTGCTCATCTGCAGGGTTCCATTCCCACTTACCTGCTCATCACTGTTGTTGGTTGGCTGGTGGTCAGTGGCGTTACCACCCCTGCCTTGAGCAGCAGCACTAGCCATTGCCAAACCTGTATGAAATCTGTTAGTAGTAAGTGAATCCTGTATAGTATTGAAAGATGCAGCTGATTTGTCCCATTCCACACCTAGCCAGGGTGTTGGAGGGTTGTTTTGCTTCATGGGCTAGCCCACTGGGTCAGGCTTGCCCACTTTGCAGTGGTTGGTGATCAGTTCTCTCCTTGGTCTGATTCCTGTCCCAGTTACCAAGCCGGTCAGTAGGTTACTCAGCCAAGGCGGTTGTGGTTCTCAAAGTGCTTCTGACCCAGTTAGCTATTGGATGAGAGGGGTGTATTTGTATCTAGATAATTGACATGTTTAGTTTCTGAAACGACCTCTATTCGCACCATGGCCTCTCCCACCTCTACAGTCATTGGGTCCTCCATGGCCTCTGTTAGCTCTAGAGTTACCTCCTCATCCTCTCTGTTCATTTTCTTTGTAATGGCCTCCAACCAGGGGCTTCGTTGGGCCTCAGAATACAGTGTTGCCACAGGAGAAGGAGCAGTCATATGTGGGATGGGTGTCCAGCTTGCAGATCATGCAGAGCTGGTTGCCTGTTTTGGACAGAGCAGGTGAGATGCTGGTGTTCCCTGTGCAAATGATTTTTGTTTTGACCAGTGCTTGCAGTTCATTCCAGTCACTGGCTGATACATTCAATGACGGGGGCTTCATGAAGAAGACCCAGTATTTGGTGTCTTTGGAGCCTCTGTATTCAACATATGTGTTTGCAAGGGCGCTGAGGATGGCTATTCTGGGGTGGTCCTTCCAGTTCCCAGTGAGCTGGTACAAAAGCCTGCAGAAGGCTTCATCCTCCCATAAGTCTTTGAGGATGATGAACCAAAGGGTCTTGCCTATCCCCAGGATTTCCACCTCGGTCCCTGTGAAGATTGGCTCATTGGACTTGAAAAGCCATACTGCCCATGAGAGATCCTTGCATATGGCAGGTACAACATGTAGTGCCAGTTTGTCATTGATGGCAAGGATTCTCTGGCATAGCAGGATGTTACAGATGTCACCAGATACCTCCAGGACAACAATGAAGGGAGGCACCAGTTTGTCATTTGGAACAACTGCTGGGAGCCCCTCATATGCTTAGAAGATATCGTTTTCCCCCAGCAGCAGAGCAAGGGTCTGGTTTAGGGTCTCCCATGGTTTTGGCTTGGAGACGTCAACCAGCTTTCTTCCACCATTGAACAGGATGCCTAGCAAATATCTCCCGGTGTTCTGCTTGATTCCCTCGAGTTGACTTGGGAGAAGATTCTCCAATAAGTCATCACAGTGGAATACAGAGCTTTCAAAATGGCTGTTGTTGGGCTGGACAATCTTGGTTAGCTGGACTACCTGGGGCCCTATGGGAATGTATTCAGGACCATTTCGATGTGGGGAGTCATGGGTTGTGATGGCTGTGAATAATCATGGGTCATCTTTGGATGTGGGGAAAGGGAAGGCTAGTTGTGGTGCAATTGTTGAAGCAGGGTTTCCAGCTAGGAGATCTTCCTTTGTTGAGGGCTGCAGGTGGCATGGAGTGAGGCTTGTTGTGCACATGTCCTCTTGAGATTCCTCACCACTAAGATCGCCACTCTTCTGCATTTCAGTGTCTTCCTGGATGGTCTCAGGTATGATTAGCAGCATGCCAATAGGGAGTCTCGAGGGCTCAGAATCCACCATTTTCCTCTTCTCTGGTGTTCTTGGGATTACTTCCTTTTGGCCACCTGCGATATGTCCCTCACCATTCTTTTAGCATTTGAAGGGAGTTTGCTGGGGCACAGGGGGCTGGGGGGAGTTTTCTGGCAACGTGGTGGGCAGAATTTTGCCTTGGGGGGATTACCCGGGTTGGCATACCCTCAGTTGGGTGTCATGTTTGTATTCTCCATTTCATGCACCATCTGTAGGGTTTCTGTATGGCATTCACTGTTTGGCTCTTATTTTCGAGCACTATGATCATTTCTTTCCTTGTAGCATAGATATATTGTACATTCTTGTCTACATTCCATCACTTCTGTAATTGGCCCCTTTCCAGGGTGAGACCAATATCTTCTGGTGGTCTCCAGGCATTGGCTTCTGCACCATCCCATCTGGCCAACTATCATGGCAAGGGAGGGTATTCTACCACTCTGACCACATTCTGTGGCCAGGGTCTCCCTTTTTCTTTTGCCACCATATCCAGGGGATGATGGTGGTTTCAGATCAAGGGGCCCCTCTATGTTATAACACTTACCTATATACAAGGGACCCAGTACCAGCTGAATAGCATAGGGAAAGAATGATGGATATGATGGTGCTACAGGCAAATATGGCAAAGAATGTCCATAAGATCGACCATTGCTTGCCCATTATTGCCCAGACTCACAGAATAAGGGTAGCTTCAATGATAAGGAGCTGCATTGTCACTGAATATAGATATAAAGCCAAAGAATGGTTACTGATGTAACTCATGAATGCAGATGAACATGTACCATATAGAACAGATCCGGAATAACTGCCCACATAACAAGCTTCATAAGCCACAGCCGATGTCCATACATCTGTGTAAATGAAGTAACATATCCTGGTGAGACACTCTCCGATTACTTACATTTGCTGCATCTACACCAAGAATCAGCAAGAGCTCAGGAAATCAAGTCAGACTGATGTACAGACTTCCAAAGCCTGAGATCGTGTCATCCTGCTCAATGTATGACAAGTAATA
This sequence comes from Armillaria sp. CMW 4456, assembly GCA_028551335.1. Taxonomy (NCBI): domain Eukaryota; kingdom Fungi; phylum Basidiomycota; class Agaricomycetes; order Agaricales; family Physalacriaceae; genus Armillaria; species Armillaria sp. CMW 4456. The sequence continues at coordinate 4,663 of JANDKJ010000209.1, forward strand.
ATTTAATGTGACCAATGGAACTTACTCCACCTCTGAGGCATTCAACTGACAGAGCACATCAACTAGTTGATAGGACAATAATGATGAACACCACATCATGCACAAATGATATCCCATATTCGCAAAAGTAGTCCTATATATCAATTCTGAAACTACTATTTCAGCCATTCATGTCTAGTGTACCAAAACAGCTTACTGCAAAGAATAAGAATTTGATCCACAATTTTCTCGAGAGCTGTCCATTCAGTGTCCAGGTGTTATGCAAAAATAGGGCTATGATGCAAAGCAGACACACCCAGAACACAGTGATCTTTGAGTCGATCAGTAGAGAGTCTGACATGAGAAGGACAATAAGGATGAACCTCATCATCAAGGGTTATTAAATAGTCCCATACAACCAATGACCACATAATATCTGCTTCTGGGTCAGAATGATGGACCAAAGAAAAAAAGATAATACCTGCATGGTGTAGTGTCAAGGAAATTGAAATATGGTACCATCTTTTCGAAAACAACCTGTAACAAAGGTCTGCAGGTACCCCTTTTATAATGTATCATAGGAAAAGTGACATGATCAATGTCACCAATATCACTGGCATTGCAGGTAAGAGCATGTTATAGTAAGTCTCAATTTAGACTGCACAGCCTACATTGTCAACTAGTGGCTTGCAAGTTGTTTGTGCATCCCACACATCTCATAAAACTGAGTGCATATGTGGTCCAGCATCAAAATGACAAATGCATAAGGGAAAGCACAAGACATGACCACCAATGAGATCAACTGATTCCTAGCATAAAACACAGATGAGTAAAAGGAAGCAGACGACATGGAGTGCAATCTGATACAGGGTTCCCACTGTTTTTGTTGCTATTCAATTCATGCCACCAATTTAGAGTTTGGAGTTTCTGTGGCCAAGATCCAGTAATATCGGATCTTCCTCTTTTGCTTCCTTTGACAGGATAGACTGTGACAGATATTTCTCCCATGACTGTGCTTTCTTCCAAGGTGCTGGGAGTGGCTTTTTTTCTTCTGATTCCAGTAGGTGGCAACAAGCTAAGCTCCACCTGATCTTCATCTTTGCACAAGGCCACCATCTTCACCAGTGTTACATGTACTGATGCCAAGGAGGCTATGGGTTGTAGTATGTATGATCTAAAATTTGATGAGCTGAGATATTTTTGCATCAATTTCATGAGGATTTCAAGTTCTGGAAGCTGATGTACTCAAGACAAAGTGGTAACTCACAACCAGTTGAAGAGGGCCACCAGATGCAGCAAGTCCAAGTCCTAAAAAGGGCCCTTTTGCAAGAAGCCAAGTGAAATTGGCAAGTAGTAAGTATAGTCTGTCTGAAAATTGACCTATGGTGGAGGCTCGGGCTTCAGCTAGTGTAAATATTAGCTATATGACATGCAATAAAGACATGATCACTGACAATTCAATTTCTTTTTCATATCTTGTAATAGTAAACAGCACCCTCCTGGCGATTCCATCTTGTGATCTAATAACACTGCAGCCACTGTGATTCAGACATCAATCTGATGCATGTAATGCTAGTAAGGTGAACATTGCCTTCCACCAATTTATGGTGGCATCATTGACTTCTCAGGTTGCCATCGCATATTCAGAGATGCTGTAGACATTCAAATTATTCTACATGCATGATTCAATGTATATGCACACAAATAAACTTGTACATTACCGGAATCTGTTTTATTATGTTTCACCATCTTTCAGCATGGCCTAAATGAGTGCTCTCATATTTGCCAGTTTGATTGTGATGTCATGAGGTATCTAGTCACAGAGCCTTTGGGATCATTGGAAAACTGACATTCAATAGCACTACAAGAGCAGTCAAATCCATCATCTCTGGTACATTCAACCCCTAAACTTTCAATACTATCACTAAAAATTGGAGTGAAGATTGACTGGCCAACTATGTGAATAAATCAGTTATATTTGTTCTGTCACTATGCAATAGACACCATCGAGCTGACACCTGGAGGATTTTCTGTGAGTGTGGAAACAAATAATTTACTTTGCCTAAATTCATAGTTGACTATCAATGACATCTTCTACCCCCTCCAAAGACATCACCTGATGTGAAGTGGCTTTGAATGTTGTCAATTCTACCCCTTGTGAGAGGCCATCAACAGTGTCACAAATAACTTGCTTTTGCAGTTGAAGCAGCATGTGAGTAGCTGTAAGACTCATTATTGTTATTCCCAACTGGGGATCCTGTATGAGAAGTGATTGTCAAAGTCTATTGACCATGGGAAATTTTCATACATACGGTAAAGGACATTATTGGTAGGGAGCAGAGAACACTGAAAGAGATACCACTGAGCACACAGAAGTATGTATATTAAGGGAAGAGGTCACCTAATGAAGTAAAAAATGGACCCTTGAAAGACTAGTGTAAGCATGCCCTTACATATATATATTACTAATTGGCTTTGCTCCCACAGAACCATATATCTCACATGCATACTTATGATCAGACTGGATCACTTACCACCATCTTCTTCCATTTCCCCCTTTTCTCTAGGCCTCATCTTTCCTGTACTCCTTCTCTTCCACAACACAAATTGTTAATCTCATTACATTTCTGTGCTGCATTGAGTGTCTCACCTTGTTTCCACCAAGGCAAGCTTTCAACTAGACATAGTATAGGCTTTGGACCGTACCCAGATGGGCTCATACCAGAAAACAGCTATGATCTCAGGCCTCCTAAGGCCTTGATTCCATGGTATGTGGCAGATCCAAACATGATTGCCTCAAATACCAGGGTCAGTACACTGAGGAACCATTGTTATATGGGTCACAGTAGATGTGACTTGAACACTTACATGTATACAAAGTTCCCCATACCTAGTGAAGAATCAATATAAAGAATGGTGGATGCAATTGTGCTACAGGTAAGCAAGCCAAAGAATGTGCACAGGATCCACTGTCACCTGCCCATTACTGCCCAGACTCTGAGGACAAGGATGCTTTTGATGACAAGGAATTGCATTGTCACTGGATATACAGTAGATATAAAGCTGTGGAATTATTAGTGATGTCATACATGACAGCAGATGAGCACATACCATATAGAACAGATGTGGTATGGCTACCCACATAACAAGCTTCATAAGCCACATTCGAAATCCATACATCTGTGCAAATGAAGTAACATGTCCTGCATGATGCTCTCTGATTGCTTACATTTGCAGCATCTACACTAAGAATCAGAAAAAGAGTTCTGAAAGTTAAATCAGACTGATGTACAGGCCATCCTGTTCAATGTATGGTAAGTAACAATTTAATGTGACCAACAGGACTTACTGCATTTTTGAGGCATTCAACTAATAGAGGATGTCTACTAATTGACAGGGCAATAATGATGAATGCTACATACTGACAATATCCCATATTCACAAAATTAGTCCCATATCTATATCTAATTGGCATCAGGATCTTCGAGTTCAGTCACAGGTTACCTGAAACTGCACCTCCCTGAAGAAGGGGGGCATTTCTATTGTGGAGAAAAACCCCACCACATGCATGAGCACTGGGAGGGATACATCCTAAGTAAGTAAAGTCGATGTACAAGTAAACTAAGTCAAGTCCAATTGTAGTACAAGTAGGCTACTGCTGCTTGTCGAGAATGTTCATATATGTCCATAGTAAAAACAATGAAGTCCATAGGAGTCTGTACAAACTGATAGAGTCCATGAGAGCTCGAAGTTAGGGTGGGTGCACAAATGAGATAAGAAGACTGATGTCCTGGAGAATCAGTTGAGCATGTAAGTAACCCCTCGTAACCATAGAGTTGACAACACAATGTACCTGGAGACTCAGCTAGCACGTCGGGTGCTCAGCTTGTTCTCCAGGCCTATTTATGCTTCTCTAGGTCAGACATTTGGAGCTGTAGTATGAGACTAGCAAGACTCACAGGGGAAGCTCCTGAGAGTCTTCTGTGTTCATGAGGCTTGATCTCAGACAAGTTGAACCCTTTAGGGGCCATGTCTCAATGTTGCATGTGGAGCATATGATGCCTGTGTGAGGTGTGAGCAGAGATGACTTCTGTGGTACCTGGGTCCTTACCAATTAGACTAAAGTAAACTTAAACTTTTAAATCCAACTAATTGGCATCAGGATCTTCGAGTTCAGTCACAGGTTACCCAAAACTGCGCCTCCCTGAAGAAGGGGGGCATTTCTATTGTGGAGAAAAACCCCACCGCATGCATGAGTGCTATTGGGTAATAGACACGTAGTGTGAGGGGAATGTATGCGGAGTTTGCGAGTGAGACGTTGATGTTGCTTGCGAGTCCACTAGTGACTGAAGAAGGACAGGGTTCTTCCTGATATAAATCGTGAAGGCAGTTGATGACCATTGGCCTCAAGCCTGAATGAGGTGAGGCAGCACACCCCATTGGGCTAAGTTGGTGGTGCCTCCCACCCTCATTGACTGGCCAGCAATGCTCTTGTCAGTGAAGAGAAGTCAGAGCCTTTTCATGAACCAAGATCGTGTAGGTATGGAGCCGGACTCTGTGATCCATAAGGCTGGCTGAATGTAGTGCCTGCTGTCACGTCTGGTGAGGTATTGATGAAACATGAGGACAGGATGAATGCTTGCATCACTGTCTGTGGGTATGATGATTCTGTTGCCTTCAAAAGCAGTGTCAGCTTTGTGGGCAGGTAATAGGAAAGCGTACCCTTCAGGCAACCACTCAACGGTTCGCCTGCAGGTGACCTTTCTCCAGTTTTGAGCTTCCTTCCTATCTGGCATGCAGAGCTCTGCTAGGTGCAAGAGACCATTGAACCCTGTGAGCAGGATAGCAAGGAAAAGGCAGTCATCATAAGATTGAGAGTCAGAGAGTGAGGAGACTGCATGCTAGATATCATCATGAGACAAAGGTGATTTGTGATGGACTTGAGATCCTCTAAGACATTTGCAGCCTTTTAAGGTTCATGTGATGAGGGATGAGTTTCTGACCTCACGGATGTCAGGGAAGAACACTTCCAATCCGTTGCAGATACCAGAGAGATAGCTGGTTATGGAATCAGGTTTGATATGATGGCACATGTACACCACATAGTAGCTTAGTGTGTCGGCATCGGGTTTAATGGGGAATCCATGGAGCTTGCAAAAAGTAATATATGAGTTTAATGCAGATGTATATGTGCCAATAGAGGAAGTATCAATTGTTGAACCAAGAACAAGGCAATGCTCATGGTGAAGCTTCTGCAAAGTCCAAGGCTGTCAGGGCTTCTGCCTGGACTTTGCACTGACATCGATCATTGATGGGCACCCCCCAGCACATCAGGCAGGGGTGTGAATGGTAGGATAACCAGATCTGGTATGAGATTCTTGGCAGCTTGGAATTCAGACCATGAGAGTGCATCCGCAACAACGTTGTCAACTCCAGGTATGTGTAGCACTCTGAGGTCTATCTGCCATTGGATGAGAATATCAACTGTGGATTTCAGGATGTTATTATATGCAGGTAGTGCTCATAATGAATTGAAAACATTGATGGTGTTTGAATTATCCGTGTATACAGTGAGCCACTTTCAGAGGTTGGGTGATAATGTGTCTGCAGCCCAATGAATGGCTGCACACACAGCTAGGGCTTTGAAGAAGAAGATGGCATCGTCATCATCGGGCAGGTCTGGTGTTGGGCAAACAAATCCACAAGAGATTTTGGGAATCCAAAAAGCCATGCCTTGGAGACATGCGTCACACACCATGGTAACCATTGTGTCCCTGATGGGGTCCCAGTCCAGTGCATTGAAGCAACAGATACTGTTGGCCTCCTCTATGCATGTCACCAGCCACAGTAAGTCACTCTTGACACTGTTGTTCAGTGAGATGCCAGCAAATGGGTTTGACTTCCCTTTCATTTTCGCATAGATATTGGACAGACCTGGTTTCAGAAGAGGGAACATGTTGAATGACCAATTGCACCACCCTGCTATCTGCTGGTACTCTTGGAGGGTACATCTCTTCGAGGTAACAAAGGTCTTGATTGCTTTCACTAGCTCTGCCTTTGACTTGGAGGACATCGTGGCCATCATGGCATTTGGATCGACTTCGAACCCAATGATTGTCAATCGCTGGCCAAACAATTGCTTCGATTTTCAGTGGGGAACTCCAAGGGAATCCCACAGGTCAAGCAGTTTCTTTTGCTTAATAGGGTAGTATTCATCATATAGAGCATAGTAATCTAGATGATCGGTTTGTTCATATCCAAAGGTGTCATCAACATAGCATTGAAGATCAGAGATTCCGACAACATTCAATGCAACCCACATAATCAGCCCATTGACACTATACCACACTCGTCCTGAACTTCTTCCTCCAAAGTTGTTGCACCTGTCGACAGACCTAAACAAGGTTTCTGTAGCTCCTGATAGCTTCTGCTCATCTGTCAAGAAACCTGTCATAACAATCTGCTTCAATTGCCACAATGGGTGCATGGGGCAAAGTCAATAAGCTTTTGAAATGTCTGATTTGAAAACAGTGAGGGTTTTCGTTCGATTTCCTGGCAGTTTCCTGTAGTCGAGAATCCCAGAGAAGAGACTCTGAAGATTGTCGAGCCTCAGCCCAGCAATGTCCTCATGCTGGATCATGCAGTTGGGTGCATAAGGCCCAGCGGACATGTTCAAAACAATGCGAAAGTCAAAAGAGTGAGGTTTCAGTACTGCATGAACTGGGGTTGTGTACATACCCAGTAGTAACTCAGGCCCAAAGGTCTGAGAGAACCTCCCCTCCCTCTGTTTGTCATCCCGATAATCTTCAATGAACTTCCATTCCATACTAGATCTCAGTTTCATCATCAAGTAATCCCAGGTAATCAGAAAGCTGCTGTCCAGACTGGTGTCTGCCCAGGGCCAGAAACCCTCCTTGAGTGCTGTGATAACCGAGTCGACAAAAGGTTGATTTGGATGGGTGGTCAACAGGCTGGCAAGGACATCAGATTTAATTGGCATCACTACCTGGAATAGGTGAGGATGGCAATGGAGAGTAGTCATGGCATCAACATTGGTGTATTCCTTGGCTGGTGGTCAAGGTACTGGCTTGTTGAACTCTGTACAGTTAGCTGTCCTGCTCCCATGAGAGCCTGACTCTGAGAAGACAAAACCTCTTCGATACCTGGGTGCATAGCTCTGATCCTCTTCCCATCTGGTCAACCCAACACAACCTCCTCCATCAAACCTCCCGTTCCCTTCTAAGAATATTCTCCCCCCACTCCCCCTATTCATCCTGCTACCCCAAGTGTCTTGTAGCTTGCCCCTCCCTTCCTCAGGCTCCTCTCCTCTACGCTTTGTCTGTACAGGCAGTAACAGCATGACTCCCTTTGCATCTGGAGCAGATGTGTCTGTACCAACACTTGCCATTGGTAGTAGGGCAGATCCCTGCATTCCACCTGCAACATGTGTCTGAACTCTTGGCCCTCTCACCCCTTGACACTCTCTCACTATCCTTCTTCTTTGGTTGTTTGTCAGCTTGCTCTTTCTGCTCCTCATGATATCCAACTCCCATGGAGGACAAGTGCGACCGTTTGAGATCCTGGAACTTATCGGTGTCCAACAAGAGGATGTTTCTGAGTTTTCCAACATGACTCCTGATGGCTCAGTCCAGGATGATGACACTGTGCCACTTGGAAGGAATGACGGTCTTGAACAGGGTGTTGATGTACTGCTGGTAGATGGCAAGCTCCTGACCATGGTGAGGGAAAGCATGGAGGACAGTGAGAGTGTAAGTGTACCATGTGGAGGTCCACTCCCCACAATCAGAGATAAACTGTTTTGTTTCCGCAGGGTCAGACATATTCTCAGATAAGCAGATCGAGATCCCTTCAGAGATCTCATGGGAGTGTTCATCATTGATGGTGGTGGAATGCTCAGCTGTGAACACGACGTCGAGATTGATGGCCTTTCCAGCAAGTAATGGGAGCCACTGCTCATAAGGGAACTCAGGGCATTCCAGAGAGTTGGTGAGATCTCATCTGGATCCCTTAAGATTGATCGTGTAGTTCTTGATGAGTTCGAGAGTCTGCTGTAAGGTGGGGTCAAGCATGCTTCAGTTGAACCCCTTTGATGCTCACCAAGGGAATTTTGTCATATCCAGACGAGGTTTCTTGGAGGAGGATCCCGACTCCCTAACTGACAAGCTGGTATCATCTGGATCATTGCTGGATTGCCCAGGGTTGTTCTCATGTGCTTCTTTGCCCTCTCTACTTGAAATGCTAGCTGTTCATCTCCTAATGGTCCCTTGAGCCCCTGTTTCCACTTGACTCCTGGCATGAGGTTGAGACTCTCCTTCCTTCTGCAACATATCTCAGATACCGTTGAGATGCCATAAGGCTGTTTAAGCGTGGAAAGTGCTCAATACCAGGATTTCATAGCATTGCAAAGTCTGGCACCCCTAAAACAGGACCAATTCACCCCTCAGAGTGCGCTCTCGCTGATAGGGTGCAGGCGACTGACAAGCCAGGGCTGACAACAGGTGGAGCGTGAGACTTAGGTCCAGAATGGCACCAGAAGGGCCAAACTGGCTGTGAAGTTGATGCGGTTGACACTAGACGTGGCCCACTCCACTAAAAGATCACGGGCTGATGCGATCAGACACGAACCAGTGATCGAGGATCAACAGGCACACCAGAGCACAGTGATATCATAAGGAAACAACGGGCTCCAGACCTTGGAGATCGTGGCAGTGCATGAACACTCAGGACGGCAAATGGAAAGCCCGGTACCAAGGAAAAGATAACCTAAAAGATGAAACAGGACCAGGGAACTTAAACCGCACATGGACCCGGACTGGGGATAACAGAGGAGCATGTGGAGGGTGCACTCTCCTGAAAACGATGCTCGGAGATAGCACATGCTGCTCGGAAACATAAGGAGCGCTCTCTGCTGGACAGGCAGTGACTCAGTAGGACTCAAATCCGAAGGCCGGAAATAAACAAGTCAGAATGACGACCATAGGGAGGCATGCCGGATGCGCTCCTTGGTGCATGGACCATTGCCTAATACGTAGAGTCAGTTTGGAATGGAGAGCGCATATAAATACAGTAGATATGGAGTAGAAGACAAGCTTCAGGCCCCCGCTGTGTAGTGTGTAAGCAAAAGTTGACACTCTCAGTCGGTTCAGTCAGTAGTTTCGAATATAGAGATTGGTTCACAGCAGTAAAAACTCTGTGTGAAGTGTGATCAACTCTAAGTTCATCTAGGGGACGTTAGGGAGCCCAGAGCGCTTGCGCTCTCGTGTGTGTAGGGTTTCGGGTGACGCATGGAGCTACAGTCGGCAGAGGTTCAAACCCTTTGGACTGATTAGCTTGCGCTCTTTTCCCCAAGTGGCAGAGGTTCAAACCCTTTGGCTTGTGGGACGGTGTTATTGTGTTTTTGGGTTTCTCTGACTTGGCACAGGTTCAAACCCTGTGGAGTTACGATCGGTTAGGAAGCTAGAGCGCATTGGTTCAAACCCAGTGGCTCTTGTGGATTGGATTTGGGAGCATCTCTTGGAAGAGCACATTGTGCTTGGGTTAGATTTGTGTGTTTTAAGGGCGAATTGTGTTGCGCTCTGCATCTGGGACAGTGCATTTGTGATATTGCCTTGAGGCCCGGCGACAAAGTCGCCACCTCTTGTAACAAAAGTCTTTAGACTTAGAGAAGTCTAGAAAATCAGAGAGCGCACCTGTTTAAAGCGTATTCAAGGTCCTAGAACCCGTCTTATCAATTCCACTGCTTGCTTCTATCGCATTATAATCCCCCATGAACTAAAGAGTGTGTGGTTGTTGTGTGTGGTTGTAGCATCAAGGGTTAGAGTGTGATTCAGAGTCTGTAGTCTCTGCTCGCATTTTGAGTCCATTTTGGCTGCATGCAGCGACTTGCCTCTTCACCGTCGTAGTTGTCGAGGATCTCTGAGTAAGTGAGGATGGCCTCTCTGTGGTCCTGGTGCTGTCCGGGACATTCAGAGAAGAAGTTCCCAAGTAAGTCAATGACGTCAGAGAGAGCTGTGGCCTTAGATTTGTAAGCTCTGGATCTGAATCCCTCAATGATCTCATCGCACTGAATGGAGATTTGTGATTCGGGCGTACTGGCAGTCGTGGAGTTATCCCCTGTACTTCCTGACATGCCCTGCATACTGGACAACTGGTGAGGCAGTTGACTAAGGCTGGATGTGATCTGAGCTGGTCGTCCAGAGGATTGAACATCAGAAGACATGGGGACTGGAGTGTGTGATGGATAAATGAGTTTATTGATAGTGCATGAATGAGATAAGAAGACTGATGTCCTGGAGACTCAGCTAGTGCGTAAGTAACCCCTCATAACCATAGAGTTGACAACACAACGTACCTGGAGACTCAGCTAGCACATCAGGTGCTCAGCTTGTTCTCCAGGCCTATTTATGCTTCTCTAGGTCAGACATTTGGAGCTGTAGTATGAGACTAGCGAGACTCATGGGGGAAGCTCCTGAGAGTCTTCTGTGTTTGTGAGGCTTGATCTCAGACAAGTCGAACCCTTTGGGGGCCATGTCTCAATGTTGCACGCAGAGCATACGATGCCTGTGTGAGGCATGAGCAGAGATGACTTCTGTAGTACCCAGGTCCTTACCAATTAGACTCAAGTAAACTTAAACTTTTAAATCCGAATTAAAACACATTGGTATTTGGGTTTATTTGCTTATCAAATAATGTTACTTAATAATGTTATCTAAGAATATGACAAAGATATTTACTAAGCAATTGGTAAGCAGCTGGGCTGCTCTTTTAGGCACTTAATTCCTGCATTTTTATTGGATGCCTCAATACTTATATAAGCTGATGGTGACTCATTTGGGATGCCTTACCACTTAGGAAGGTAGTTCCCACAGTTTGCTTTTCAGCCACTTTTCATTGCTCAACAGCCACTGAACCATTTCTACTGCTTCTTTTATTTTTTGTCATATACAATAAGACTATATTTAATATTTATTACATGATTCCAGATGAAAATCTCTAAACTATGCAACTAATAAATTGAAATTCATGCAGAATTAAGGATTTGACATTAAGAGATATTTTGCTGCTGTCTTTAGCACTCTTTTAGTACATTATTTATGTAATAGGTTAAGGCAACAGAGAACAAAGAATATATATAAGTATCTACAAGCAATGCAAGTAATATGAATAAAGTAGTAATGAGAGACGACATACTATTAATGTAGAATAAATGGTAACAACTGAGTCAGTGCAATATAGACAAAATGACTGCAGATTGACAGTACTACTGTACCTATTGACAAAGAATAAATGGTAAGAACTAAGAGTAATTGTAAGTGATGGGACAGTAAATTGAATAGTAAGATACATACCTCAGTTGGTGCAATGTAGACAAAATGATTGATGTATTTGCTCCAAATAAAAAATATGTGCTACCTTTAATGCATTCAATAGTTATGGGGATATGATTGAGAATATAAGGGGCATGTATATAAAGAAAAGTAAAAGTAGATACTAATTAAACAGTGGGTAAAATACTAAGACATATGGATATCAAATGGATATTCTCCAATATGTACCTCAGTCAGGCACAGTGTATATGTAATGACTGAGATATGCAAGTGTCTATAGTTTCTACTTATAAGGGATCTATGAGGTAGGAGAAAGACAGAGAAAATAGATAGTGATGGTATATGAAATAATAAGAGAGTAAATTCAGATGCAATATCATATAACATATGGATAACCTCCAATATTTAATACTTTGTTCATCTGACAGCCAAGGTGTTGGAGCTAATAGGTTTGCAAAAGTAACCTGTTTTTCATTTTCTTTTATTAGATAATCCTCCAAAATATTAAGGCTTTTAGAGATTGCATAGATACTTTTGCATTCTTGATTAACCAGAATTGAGTCAAAATCAGTAATCTTAAAAGAAGGGATATATACTGTGCATTTATAAATAGTGTATCACTAAAAGACATTAGATAGTAGGGCTTTTGTTCTGGTATTTTGGAATATCTGTGTATGCCATTTTCATTTTTTATGCATCTGGAATGTCAGAAAGAAGTTGTGCTGCAATGTTTTTAAGAGAATACATGCTAATCTGTGTCATTTTTAAATGTTTGATTTTTGGTGAGTAAATAGCATGTACATAGGAAACAGCATGGCTTTGCAAAACCTGGTGGGTCAGATGGGTGGGTATATATGGGTACAGGCATTGGGTATCTATGACCTGAGAGATACCTGTTGTAAGCTGTATACCTATCTAACTGACCTGTAGATACATAAGACTGTAATTTTACAGATATGTTAAGTACTAATATAATATAAACATGAAATAAACTCACTCTTAGATGTTCAAGGAGATGAAACAGCTGAGGAGGGAGACTATATACAATTGTCCATAATGGCAATGAAACAGTAGGATATGATATCATAGCAATGGACATACCATCTAAGCTTTCCTATTATGATCCACAGGTTGGCAGGTATGAGTATGGGTATGGCTTAGGATACCTATAGGTTACCCATGCTATTCCCTATATATATATCAAGGCAGATATGAAATGCCTTTGTATTATTGAATATGTCAAAGAGACCAGATTGATTAGATTGAGCATAAAAATATTGTGTAAACCCATGGATATAGACTGTTACACTGTTCCTTCACTATGGAACTTGATTTTTAGATAATTGAAACATGTCATTGATAGGTTAAGCAGATAGATATGTATAGGTACAGAGTTGAGCTATCTATGGTTTGAGATATTGATGTTAATCATGTCTACTAAGAACAGGCAGATATATTAATAATATAGATTCATTTGTACTTAACTGATGAATAAAAGGTAGATTACTGGTGCAATTTGCTAAATGTACTTAGATAGAATTGCATATCCAGTGGAGTAATGAGCCAGGTTTGGGGCAGGCCCCAACAAGCTGAAGTTCCATGCCGCAGTCAAGATTGTGAAAGGCCCAAGCATGCAAGGGGCTTTTACAATCATGATGAAGGCATGGGACAGAAGCTTGTAATGATTCTGAAATCACTATTTCAACCACTCATGCCTAGTGTACTAAAATAACTTACTGTAAAGAATAAGAATTCAATCCACAACCTTCTTGAGGGCTGTCCATTTGGTGTCCAGGTGTCATACAAATAGGGCTATGATGCAAAGAAGACACACCCAGAACACGGTTATCTTTGAGTTGATCAGTAGAGAGTCTGACATGAGGAGGATATTAAGGATGAACCTCATCATCAAGGGTTAGTAGATAATCCCATGAAATCAATGTACATGTGATATCTGCAATCTATGGCTCAGAAAGATCCTAAGAAGAGAGGGTAATACATGCATGATTGAGCTTCTTGAAAAGTGAACCCCACTGGTGGGAACATGCTGTTGGAGAAAGAATCTGCAATGCAGGTCTGCAGATACCCTTTTATAATGTACCATGTGCTTCCATTCTAGTTGCTGATGTGCTCAGTGATGGGCAGTGTGCAAAAAGAAACCTGACTCTAGATCATCACTCTAGAGTCTATCTCTCACTCTAACACACACACACTCAATATCACCAATTAAGTCTGAGGTGGAGTACAGTAGAAGCACTCTTAACCTAGATTTGATAGTTTTGTCTTGAATTCAACTTCTATTCAAGGCTTTTATAAATGTTTACACAAGATACACTATTGCTACAGCAAGGTATAAGTGCAAAGGATTTTTATAGATATATTTGAGCTGTTTAGACTTGGATAACTTCGTCTAGGTGCTAAAAAGCTGATCTAGATTTACTTTCAAACTGGAACAATCAAAGAACACACTGGTTCTACAAAGAGCACACAGGCTCTGACTACACAAGTTCACAGACTTGAGACAAAGAAGCACACAGACTTCTACAAAGGACACACAGATCCTGACTTCAAGTACACAGACTCTTTGATTGTTCAAATTCTAAGTTCTCTAGGCTTTTCTGCTTTGACTAGATTGATGTTTTTCAATTGGTTGACTTTGTAAAACACTTATTCATGCAGTTGAGGATGTGCACTTATAAAATCCTTTATTTGACTTGGTAGCTATGAGCCACTAGCACAAACGAGGGGAAATGCTTTCCTGCTGTTATATGTCCAGATGGTGGTAATTTATAGTATTCTATGTCTAGGTATAGGGGTCTTATATCTAGATTGTTATGGTATGATACAAGCTTTATTTTACAAGTGATGAGTAATGTCTTTTCAAGAATTGCATGATTCTGAGATGTTTATTCATTGTCTTAGAACTCCTGCAGTTTATTCTATTATCTAGGAGTGCCCTACTGGTCCATAGGTACTCCATTATTCAATCTCAGAGAGCCATATGGCTACTTCATTCATTTCTCACAGCAATGCACAAGTTGATGAGGTGACAGTTGATCTTCTAGATTGATTGAGGGTACCGAGATTGTATCCTGTGATCACAAATTGATCGTGTCGAACATCTTGATGCCTAGTACACCTATTTTTATCATCTAGGGTTGTGGACAATGCCATTAGGTGGCCTAGATCATAGACAACAACCTTAGGTTTTGTCCTGACTTCAGCAGAGGTCTCTTCATAAGTTATCTTTTGTTTCATGGACTTAGAGAATGATCTAGATGGTTGTTCCAACTTTGTGTTTTGTCTACTGTCATGGCTGTGTCCCCTAGATTTGACTTAGTGCATCAGTTTAAGTGGGGAATAGTTTTCTGATTCAAAGGTATAGAGGGTTGGTCCATCTGGGTACCATCCCTGTGTCTGTTTTGACTCCAGTTAACTCATCAACCAACCTAGTAGTAAGCTATCAGTGTGAAGTCTCCACTATAGCTCTCAATATAGTGTCTAGATCACAAATAATACTTTATTTTCACAAAATTCATGGGTAGCCTGATACCCAGCATATCATTGCGATGGCAACTAGGAAGATCCTTCCTGCCATTGTCATTGGTGAGACAATGCCTCATAACTAATATAATTTGAAGGGCTAATATAAATCCTATCAATCCCTGAAGAACACTGAGGACAAAGAACTGTTTGGCCCACTGCTGTACTAGATGTACTGTGTTGTCCAAATCTATAGTATTAAGGTAAATAAACTGCAAAGGAGTCAGAAACTCAATAACTTTTAGCTTTGTCTTGGATGGCTGTTTTGAGATTGGACAGATAAATGATGTAAACCAGACAAGAATAAGTATAGTAAACTCTGAGATCCTCTACTACCACAACTATAGAAAAGATGAAGAATGGCAGAGAACTTAAAGTGGTCAATATGGTGATGAGCCTCAGGACTCTGTATGCTCCAATTTTGTGGATTTATCCCTTTAGCAGACTTTCAGCAAACCAATCATTCCACACAAGCCCATATATACTTTATAGGCCTTTTTCAATGCTTTTCTGATGCTTTCCTGATGCCAATACCTCAGCAATACTCTGAAAACACCATTTTGACTTGAATCCACAGATTTAGCACTGCCATTACCATAATAGGACATAGAGCACATTGCCAACATCTCTGGCATTACTGCATCAATGTGCACAGGCACAGGCATGTGAGCAGAGCTTCTTGACATTGATCCAGTGACCATAGGGGCTAGATAACAGCAATTTGACAATTTCTGCAGCAAGAACACTCTTTGGCAACTTTGGAATTAATTGGTTATTGCTGTATAACCATGAGACATCGACACACATGATACATTGGTGGTACTCAGTCATTTCTGATGAGTATTCCCAACTCTGAAACCATGAATAAGGCATAGTCTAATGCTGGAACTACAAAAATCAAAGGCACAGACATGAATAAGACAATGCACAAGATCTGCTGTATAGTCAAAAGGTCAGAAATACATATGCTAATGCATAGCCCTTCAGATATACCACAAGGACACCATTTATTTATATCTTACTATATAAACCTGGTAATTTCATACTTTACAGTAGTTACTCTCTCTATTCCATTCCCCCACATACACACATCAATTTGTTTACCTCAGTAACTCACCCAGCTTTAACAATACCAATAGTACACATTTTAATAGTGATTTCATTCACCACAAAGCCGAGCTTGACATAGTTAAAGCTGAGATGCTTCACAACAATCCATCAACTTAAAACCTTGACTCTTGTCATTGTTTTACTTCATTACTGGCATTTGTTCAGTGTTAGTAAGTGATAACCATGCAGTACTCACCTCTTTTAGTTTTATAGGAAAGAATTAGCTTCAATTTCACAAGATCAGATTAGTTTTAACAGTTTTCATTTTCACAAGACATTAGCAAACCCACTTGGGCATCAAGAGCAGAGGAATAGTATTGGATAGTTATAGGGCAGCTCTATTGCAAGCATTGCAAGGATAGATTTTGAACAGATTTTAGTATTGACAGATTGACAGATATAGGGAATCAATTTGACAAAAGATAGGACCAGACAAAGGAAACAAAGTATAGTTTTGACAAAGATTGACAGTTTATAGGAATTAGGATGAACAGAATCATCACAGATAAAGCTGAGGAGCCCAGAAATAAAGACAAGACCTGCTATTGCACTGCCATAGCCACAGAAACATCAACAAAGACCCATACTGAGACAATTAGGAGTTCATTTAATACCAACATAATACCAACAGCCATTTTACATACCCCAGTTCCCTTCCCATCCAGTTTCCCAGTTTTATGACACACACTAGATCAGATAACAGAGACCAAAGGTGACTCAGAGTGTCAGAATCTGTAGTAACTTCTCACAAGACTAGAGAGAAGTCCCCAACCAAAGACAACAAGCCAGTCAATGTAGGACAGCCTGATTCATCCAGTACCAAATATACATAGTGTTTTGCTGGTGGAATTGACACAAGTACAGAGGTACTCAGAAAGCTCAATCACAAACATACAACACACCTGAGGAGTGACTTACGAACAAAACTAGTTGTTCTGTAATACCAACACAAAGCTGAGACACCACTATTCCATTTTGGTTCTTCACACTGCAATATTCCAGAAGTATCAGACAACTATTCACCAGCTTACACTCAGAGATCACTAAAGCATCTGACCACCTCATCACTGCTCACCAATCCTGCCCCTTCTCTCACTGTCTAGTACAGCAATGATGCTATCTGCCTTATTTCTTAACTAAAAATACCTGGAAAAAAATACTATAATTTGGAGAAAAATCACAAGATTTTACATTGAAATGCCATAGTAACAGGAGGGCCAAAACATGATTAATTTTAGAGAAGTGAAGATACACACAATAAATAGTGGTATTTGCCTTGCATAAAATCATTAACCCATTGTAAATATGCCTACAGAGCCATCCATTTTCCTATTTGTATCTCTTTTGGAAGACTCTGAAATAATTGTATAGAATACTGACACTTTACTTTCATTTAGCAGAATGACATTGACAGCAATACATTCATACACAGTAGAAGATAAAAATGGTAACATCCTAGATGTATACTTTAAAGTCTTACAACCCTCAAAATACTGATGAGTCATTGACAGAATGTTTTAAGGACTCGAACTTAGCCGCGTCCCGGCGGCCTCTTCGACTAGTTGCTTGTGGGATAAAATCAAGGATCGTTCGTTAGCCGCGGCATATCTGCCGGATAAGGTAAGCGATAAGATCGGCCGAAACCAAGTCCTCTTGAACTTCCATGACTCATTCACAAATCACTTCCAAACCGGATATTTCCTCTTACTCTTTCTCTTCCAACTGGGAAACAAAATGGCACTCCCTTCTCCTCCCTCCTCCCTGGAGTCGTTGGTCCTCCCTGCGCAGCCGCCGGCTTTTGGGCATCAGATGAAGGAATACTTTCATTTTGATCCCGAATACATCAACTTGAATCATGGTCAGTCCTTAGATCTCCGTACTGAAGTGAGATACTAACTCGTGGTTATTGAAGGTTCCTACGGATCTCTTCCTCGACCGGTCAGCGCGTGGTGCAGTACTCTATCTGACAGAATCGAGGCGAATCCGGATTTGTTCATGCGATTGATCTACCAGCCTATGCTTGTCGCTGTACGCGAGAAAGTAGCCAGCGTAATCGGCGTCAGTGATGTCGACGAAGTTGTATTAGTGCCGAATGCATCGCAAGGGGTTAATACGGTCCTGAAGAACTTTATTTGGGAAGCGGGGGATGTCATCGTTACCTGTGAGACTTCTTACTTCCTAGTAGGATCACAGGCGCTGATCATTCTTGTAGGCAACACAACTTACAACTCGATTTCTCGAACGGCGCGGTATATTTCTGATATACCGCCTCATCCAGAAATTGTGCAGTCCAACATCCTGTTCCCTACGACAAGGGAAGATATTATTTCTCGATGGAGAGAGCATCTGAAATCGGTTAGAGATCGTGTTGGAAAGAACGCGAAAATCGTTGCTATTGTGGACGCCATTATCTCTAATCCAGGAGCTCTCCTTCCTTGGGAGGTAATGACAGACATCTGCCGGGAGTTTGACGTTTGGAGCGTTATCGACGCAGCGCATGCCATTGGACAACAACCAGGAATCCAGTTGGATGAAACTCGACCAGATTTCTGGATAAGCGTAAGTAGTGGTACGCAGTACGGAGATTTCTGAACTCATAGCGTGTTAGAATTGTCACAAGTGGCTGTTCGCAAAAAGGGGCGCTGCGGTGCTGTATGTTCCAAAGAGGTGGGCAACACGATCGTAGAGCTGTTAATATGTATCCACTGATCGAGCATCCGCGTAGGAACCAGCATATTGTCAAGTCGACCTTTCCGACGTCGCCTGCGTATGTCTCCCCCAAAGATCGAACAGGACCAAATTTTGTGGAACAATTTGAATGTTAGGCTCTTCAGTTTCGGCGTCGAGTAGCGTGCTTATTGTGTCCTAGGGAACGGGACTGTCGACTGGGCACCGTATTTTAGTATATCTGCGGCACTTGATTTTCGCCAGTGGCTGGGCGGTGAACACGCGATTGACAAGTACTGTCATGACTTAGCCATCGAAGGGGGGAAAGCTCTGACCAAAGTTCTGAATACGAAACTAATGGACGAAGACGGCCAATTCACTGCGCATATGGTGCTGTAGCCCTACCCCTTCTAGAGTGAAAACTCAGTACTGAATTTGATGCTTCTAGGTCAACGTAGTCATACCTCTTTGGGGTGACTTGAAGCCGACATTGAAATTAGACTTGATGCTCAAGAACAAGCTGCTAGTCGAACATAATGTATACGCCGCTCATTTCTATCACAATGGGAAGTGGTGGGTAAGGTGCAGCGCACAGATCTGGAATGAGGTATTCTTATTTTCGTTTGTCCTATACAATGCCCCTTATTATGGTTTCCGGTAGGTGGAGGATTTCCAGAAGCTCGGAATTGCTCTCCTTAGAGTATGTGAAGAGATCGAGAAAGAGTATAGGACAAATTGAATAAGAAGAGGCAGGCACCCCTTAGGAAAATGCATTCTGAATTGATTTATATCGGTCTAGACAGGCGCCATGGTAATTGCAGTTATCCGACAAAAGGTCGTACGAGAAATAAGCATAAAGGAGGTTGACCTAGTCGATTGAGTCTTTCAGCGTGGTCGCTCTAATATTTTAGCCTGGCCAGTTTCCATCTTCCATGCGCCTCGACGCCTCGGTTGAGTCGTTGAGGACCTAATAATATTTAGGCAAAGGGAAGCGGTGCAAGGATAATCAAAGGATAATCACACTGATTATTTCTCCAGTGGCGCGGGTACATACCCGGTATGCCCTGTTTCATATAAATTCCATATGGTTACTGCCACAGACGTGCAACTATTTGCACGAGATGAACTTGAAAAAATTGCTTGTCCACCGCAACGGCTCGACAGTTGTTTTAGGGGCATCTGCCGAGTATCGGATAAAGAGCGCCGAGGGCCGGAGAGGTGTTCTTCCGAAAACGGAGTTATTATATTTGTCGTTGCTATGGCTTATGTACGTGTTGTTATGGCAGTGGCACTGCTCGTATTTGCAACCGTGTTATCCTTCATCTTCAACCATCACTTTTAGCGCCCCCGCCCCCCCTTCACCTACCCTTCGACATCGACCATGACAGCGTACTCTGCATTCTTTTCTTCCGGCCTCCTTGCTCCCCGTCACATTTTCACGGCCAACCTCAATGTCAACTCCTTTATAGACTCGCCGTCTTCGCCTCTTCTAGATGATGCTAGTGACATTGAGGTCGACGACGGACGCGGCCACATCTCAGTAGTGGAGACGATGGCTGCCACAAATTCTGTCCTACGACCACGTCTGCGTAAGCGCCGGTCAAGTCTTAGCATCGGAACGTCCATCAATGCTCTCAAGTCGCCTTCGCGCAATGCGAGCACTGCCCTGCAGATTCAGATCCATCTCCAATCGTCACCCTCACGCTCCAGGAGTGCAAGTCTTGGTTCTGTGATGGGTACGCTGGTGGAAAACCAATTCCAACCCAGCATCGCTAGCGAAGGAACGAGTCTTGTCGGACGAATGAGGAGTGGCAGCTTCAGTACTTCTCTTCGGTACGTCTTCCTAATTTCTACCTTCTGTGCAACTGTTGACATGTGGTTTGCTTCCAGATCCCGCAGGCCCATACGAAGGACACGGGCACCCGCACCCTCTCTGCCTCCACCTTCTGCTCCTCTACCTGATTTGCCATCCTGCGCAGTTGACAAGCCTAAAATTATGTGGCCCTCAGGGGCGCTATCTATTCCTGATCATGCCAAGCAACTGCTTGCGCAGAATCTAAAACCAACCTCTGCAGCTTAGCCGCGGCCCTTCCACTGGCAGTTCGGAGGGGCTAGGAAATGACCGAAACTTAGGCCCTTTCGATGCTGCCTCCCAAAAACTACCGTCTTGTCTATGTCGAGTCAATCGCCTATCCAACATGTATCCTAATATTCATTTCCATACATTATTTAATCGATACTACCTTCTCCCTGCTGCTTTTATACTTTGGTCCTGGCGACCCTATTCAGTCTCCCTTTATAGACGGGGATTGCATTATCACAGTTTCTTTCTATATAATTACTAGGTCACTATCTGGATCCTTGACCAAACCTCCCTCATTGTTTTTCTACGTTGTAAGGTCGTATACACTTGCATATTTTTACCCACATTTCTTACGACTGGAACGACTTTGTACGACTAGAGTAATAGACTTCTTTGCATCTCTTCCTCCAATGGTGTATTTCGATTGGGTTAACTTCGGCCTCCACTAGTTCGCGACTGCCACTGCCAAGTCGGTTGTACAATGTTAACCTGAAGGTTAAAGGATGCTGAGACATGCCGTACGTCGTTACATATAGGACCAAAATAGAACGATACCTAGATACGTGATGTACATGACCTTTAGCACCTGGATCTATGCTTCGATATCGGGTATCTCGTTCTTCCACACTATACCTGACGCACGGGCGACGGTAAGGGAGATCTGACGAACAGCTTTTACTTCGTACAAAGTCGCGCCATTCCTCAATGACCCTTTCAGATGCCAGTCAGCTTGTAGTGGGGTGTCATTCGCTATCAGAGCAGCCAACATCGTAAGTGAAGTTTCTGCGGCTGACAGCGCACCGGAAAAGGCGTAAGTGTACCCATATGCGAAGGTCGTCGAGAAGAATTCTGCATATTGATAGTGAGACGCGCCTTGCGGAGTTCGGACGGAAAAAGAACGCACCCAAATCAGGATGCAGCCGCTTCAAAAAGAGTTGTACCGTCGTGGCTGTGTCTCCGTATGTACGATCAAAACATTTTTGTCCGATTTCAGTCCATGCTTCGGTCGGCAAGGACAGATCACTACGCAAGCATCATAATCAGAAACACCTGCAGACGGAGAAAGAATCAGTACCGAAGGGGTTGTACATCGCGCAATTCCTGGGGAATGAAAGCATGGAGCTGAGAAAGAGCATTGATAGCCTACGGAGACAAGCATGTATAAGTTACATCCATTGAAAAGCTACATAAGGCGTGCCTTAGGATATCCAGACAACATCCCTGATTTGAACAGCGCTTCCTTGAACTTCCTGACTAGTAGCTGCTGTTCATCGTAGGTGTTCACACCTTCCAAAGCGTATTTGAACACTTCCGGGACAGCGTTCGGGATGTTACTGCAGCTAAATGCTGTAGCTGCGAAAAGGGACCACGGGCTCAGGACTCCTGGGGTTTGCTTGGGGTAGAGGGCTTCAAGGCTGGCAAGGAATTGCCGAGGGACTGCTGCCATGATGGACACAACCTAGGACGCCTTCATAATCTTTAAATTGATATTGTTTGTGAAATGTTCTAATCAGCCTAAAAGAGTCCTGCTTTAATATCGGATGATTAGCTCAGCTGGTTAGAGCACTGTGCGACTTTCGATTCCAATAGTGGCTAGTACTAGGGGGTAGTACCCAGCTGACCCCTTTCACCACCCAAAGAGAAAAGACAAGATCCTGTTCCCCTGCCCATTCCATTCTTCCGCTTATTTCTAACACTAAGCGTACTTCTACGAACTAGCGGGTTGTATTAGGAAATAGTTTTCGACACTCGAAAGACTAGGCAAATTGCGTGAAACCAGACCCATTTCAGTTCACCACACGGAACCACTGACGCACGTGAATAAGCCCACTCGACTTTACAAAATGATGAAGAAGCGTAGCAAAGAAATCACGATCGACACTGCCGAAGTAGCCAACCCAAGTCTATGTACGTTTTGACAGGCTGTCTCTTTTTCTTCTTGGTCGTCTCCTCCTCCTCCTCCCCCAACGGATAATCCGGGTTACGTATCTTAGCACCTAGTCCTTTCCTCCTCTTTGGATAAACATCCTCTGTCGTCGCCTTACGCTTTCTGGCGATCGCATAATACCCTTCCCAGTAATCATAACAGGGGTTGAGACACCAGTCGTATCCTTTTTCAAGAATCTTAATCGTCTTTGCATGCTCGCGCAAGGTGTTGCAAAGCCAAGTGGAGCTAGATATTTTTTCCATCTTTGTGAGATACGTCCACTTGTAGGTTGTATCAACGGAGTTAGGCAGCAATTTCCCGATGTCTTCGTAAGTAGCATCATCCTTCGCGCTGGGTTCAGACTGATATCGGACGTCGAAAATCCAAAGCAGTTCTTCGAACAGAAGATTCAGTCCCTCGACGGTAAAGGTTGGCAGCATAGAAGCATCGCGCAACACAAGACGTTTGCCCCTGCCACCAATATGTCCACGAACCAGAGGCACGGCGTGCTCAAACAAGGACCTAAGCTCGTCGTACAGTGAAGTTGCGGAATATGAATTGCCGATATGTAGGAGAACTACATAAAGTAGAACCCACAAGCAGGATTCTCTGTCGTCAGAAAGCGTGCTTTGGGACTCAACGGATGCCAGAAGCTGCGCAGACATAAATAGCCATGTACCCTACGTGAAAAGAGTGTAAGCAAAATCACCACAATCACATTAAAACTTACGGTTCTGCCAATTCGTTTCTGATCATCTCTGTCAGTGAGAATGATGCAATGATCCCAGTCGATAAGAAATCCTCGGTTCTTTGCAACGATCATGATGTTTCCGACACTTATATCACGGTGTAGAATGCATGCTCTATCGAACGCCGCCTGGTGAGCTGTGAATGGGAACCATCAGATCAGCAGGCGACACGGCGGCGAGGAGGGCCTACCTTCCATGGTATCCGCTATGCAATTCACCAAGTCTTTGACATTGCGAAACGTAGTCAAATCTCTTCCAATAGTCTTCAAGAAGAGGCGATGCACCCGACGGACCGGGAGATCGATCTCGTTTTCGATTGGAACATACTTGTGCGTAATCGTTATCATGTTGGGGATATCGCCACCAGTGTCCATTTCAGCCACCTGAAGAACTTTATGCTGCGCAAGTAGATGGTAGATATCCGATTCTTTGACCGTCCGAGGTGACTCTTCGCACCAATAATCCTTCATAAACAACAGACCCGCGTGAGGATTCTCAGGATCACAGAGATCAACACAATCCAGATTAGCAGCAAGAGCAAGATGGGTCGACCGTCCGAATGGTGTGAACATGCTGTCATCGTACTTGGGGGTACACACCACAACTTGAAATCGGCGAGTTTCACCATCAATAGTTATGTTGATACGGACAAGCTTCTTATCCTCGATTTTGACGTCTGTTTTTGCCTTGGTTCGTGTTTCACCATGGCACATAGATGCATCGTATTGGGGAAATCTTTCCCGTGCCACTTTGGCATCGACGACGTCGTCTTCGAGGGATGTAACAGTAATGTCTTTCCCTCGTTGACTCGGAGATAACTGAGCAAAACGCTTACAAAAGTCGAAGATTAAGGTCGTTTCCTCCGTATAGTCAAACCGCTTGCTGACGATGGTGCCGGATCAGTCCCAGCGTACAAATCTTGCGTAGCTGCCGCAGATGAGGACTGAAGAGATGGGAGCGGTATTGGGGCATCATAGTAATGCCAGCATTGCAAGCTATCTGTCCCCGTGTCTCGCACCCCGTCACTGACTTGTTCTCGAACGGAATATCAGGCAGCGAAGGATCTGTGATGCCCTCTGTGGCCTCCGTTGAATTGTGCTCCGATATTTCCTCATCTGTTGTCTCTGCTTGATCCTCTGACTTCTTGCTGTCATCATTGTCCTCTATCTCGGCTTTGTCGCCATCATCCTCGTCCTCTTCATCCTTCTCTGCAGTATCTTTGGTAGCTATAGATCCGTCATCTACCAAGTCAATGAAAGTGTCATGGTTATCGTGGTCCTTTATGAGAGTCTGTGTCCCCATGAGCGAATGGTCGGTGATGCAACCCTGTGGCATGTCCTTCGCGTCGTATATTCCAATACAGTTTGTGTCTGTGTCACGGATCTCACCAAGTTGGGAGCGTATCAACAACCACTTGGGTACCTCGCTTGACGGCTCGGGCCAGTCGCGAAGAGCTTCAATCTACGTGTGAAGCTTTTAGCAGATGTACTCCATGAAGTCATAGTTCAACGTACATATCTCTCGTTCATGTCGTTCTTGCAGACGACGGCCATGGATTTAAGGAGACATGTCTTGTCCTCGCTCGGTCGTCGCTCCCTGTAGCTGTTCGGAGTATCATCGTTCCACGGCAGATGCTGCTCCAGAAACGCTTCTGCTGAAGGGCCACAAACGAAATGACCGCCTGTTTCTTTAACAATATCCCTATATCTTTCCGCAAGTTCTGGTGTGTCAACAGAAGATGCGCTATGCCCTTGACTCGAAGCAGTTTCGTCGACAGGAGAATAGTTCATGCTGTATTCGTGGTTGGCAAGGGTAACGCGACCAAATCAGCAGTATTGGATCCAGAGGTTAGCTGAGACGGTGGATGTTTCAGGGTAGGGTCTGCCAGGAGGGAAAAGTACGAGAGTGATTAGACACCGTCGAAATGGATAAGGAGATGAGAACAAAAAAAGTTTCGGTTGTCATAGGGAGAGAATCACGTACTGAACAGTACATCCGCTTCTTCTTTGCGCCCTTCTATCGCCTGGAATAACAGATATTTTGCCTGTGGGCGCGTTCGCTCGCGATCGTTCAAGGTCAGCAAGTTCGAAGTCCGACACTACGCGTCAACCTCAGTTATCATGTGACTGTTCATTCTTTCAAACACCCCGAAGAGATTGGACTAGTTGGACTAATTGAGTACAGAGTACAGGAAACATAAGATATTCTGCGAAGTAGTAGTTGTTGCTCTTTGGGACCGTAGGCAACACGACCATGAGCGGGACAGCACCCAATATGAACGCTACAGCATTCAAGATCCATTCGAGTCATTCAGAGGACAGCACCATGTCATACAGCAATGAACCGGCCAAAACTACAATTTCGTTTCAAAAACTACCCGCAATACAAAAGAGACTATTCACTTTTTGGGGGGTGCCTTCTCGGCTACTGTACATAGTTACGGAAAGGGGGAAAAGAGAAACAGACGTAAAACGTAAAGATATGGTAAAGAAATGACAGCAGCGTGAAAATGAGCGTGAAAGAGCGTACAAGAAGATTCATCCTCAACCTGAATCAAGCAACCTCAACCATCTCTTGGAACGTGCAGCTCGCCTTGGAGCTCGAATTCTTATGCCGTCGTCAATCAGATGAACGAGAATAGTCGCGGTGGTAACATACATCTGGCAAGCCATCTTCTATAGGCGGTCCAGCTAGCACAACACTACGGTCTACATCAGTTGCGAACTCCTTGGTTGTGTCGATTTTGATGGAAATGTTTGGTCCGCGCCGAGATGAGTATGCGGAGGCTTTGGAGATATCCTTCAGCGAAAAGCTGATTTCGCTAGAGCTGTTGATACCTTCGGCGGCGGTGCGGATACGCTTGCGGGCGTTCAGAGTGGCGAGAAGGGAGTTTGAGTATACTGTTCGAAAGGAATCAATATCGGTTACTGAGTTTCTGAAGTTAACTCACGTCGACCCATACAGAAGAAAAAGGTGATGTAGATGAACGTGTTGGGTGCCGTCAATATCTAGGCATAGTCAGCTTCCAGACGAAGAAGAAAAAGGAATGGAAATGACGGAGATCAAGGATGCGACGGCACAAAGACTTGTGAGAAGGCCGGTATTGACGGCAAAAAGGATCTGCTCGCTAGTGAGTATCTCTTTAAAAGAAAGGAAAAGATTATGTACGAGTTTATTGATCATTGTGTCGCTCTTTTGGAATCCGGTCCTGGAACGATGGAGGAGAAAACAGAGGGTGCCAGCGATAAGGACATCTCCGGCAGCGGCGAGAGCATTCACACTGATGGAGAGGTACTTCAAAGTGGCAAGCTCGGCAAAGTCATGGACGTTAATTAGGCTGGTGATAAAAGTCAGCTAATAAGCGACACGATGACGATAACACATACGCTAGAGTTCCGAATGCTAGGAAGGGGCGCAGATGAAACTCCGACATCGTGGAAAACTACGTATGTTGACGTACCAATAACACAGCCTAGAGAGAAGGGTCAACACTGTCTGGGGCACGATGCCGACACAATCCTTACCAAATTCAGCGACAACCAATGAAGCAACGATCGATGTAACAAAGATCTTGCGGTTGCTCACTAAGACCTCGGTCAGATTGTAAAGCAGGAGAAAATGAAGTATGAAAGGATGTACAGAGCCAGACACGCATCGCGAGGAAACTGACAAAATTTTAGAAAATTAGCCTAGTAATATATCGAGAAACGGACCTCTGAACGAGGAAGGCCGTGAAACCATTGAACAAAACCTCGGCTAAAAGACTCCTACGATCCTGTTAACTAAACCAGAAATATGACGAGGGCGCTGGCTCACCAAACGGTTAGCTGAAGCTCGGCTGTATCACCATAATGGGTGACAAGATATGTGTAGACTAAGTACCTAGTTAGCTGAGATCCTTCTAACGCCAGCACTAGAGCATATAAAACGCTTCACCAGTGTGACATATAAGTGCCTGATGCACAGTATCGAACACGATAACGGCCGCCACCTAGAACGCACAGTTAGCTAGGTTTCGGGGTAGGTGCATGAAACGTACGATCGACTTTAGTGGCCAGCCATCTTTTTGGTGCGTAAAATAGTACCACGCTTGGACACATGAAACTGCGACGCCAACTTGAGAATAGACAATGAGGCGTATACAAAAGATGCTTACCACCGTGCAGGCTGAAAGAAGGAAAAATTTTAGAGACGGAAGGATGTGCGCAAGTTGACAGAAGACATGACATACACTGCCGCAACGACGACACCGATGAACGCCGCTCCCATCCTGCGCAACAAGGAAAGTCTTCAACCGAGCATCATTAGAAGAACGGTGTCGGCCACTCACGTCGTATCAAGTGAAAAATCAGGTATCATTTTTTAAGTGGGAGGAAAGGAATGTGAGTGACAGTGAACGGTGGATGTTCGGGAGAAAGAGGCAAATATCCAAGATCGAGCGTTAAAAACAGGATGAGCCCGTTTTCTACTTTTAAGCTTTCTGGGGTTTTTGCAACGAGGCACGGGAAGCCACACTTCGAATTCGGGAAGCTAGTTCGGCAGAGGATCCGCGGCTCCGTAGGTTAAAGGTATACTTCAGAACTTGTTGATAGCAAGGAAAAGAGTACGTGAGCGTTTAGAAAATATCTTGGCAGTATAGGCACCCAAGAGCGATCAGGGGGCGGGGGGTCTTTCCCTCATTCACACAGAGAGGAAAGCAAGACAAGGACATGTTCCGACCTAAGATCCACCGAATTGGGTGTCGGTCAGCGGACTTCTTGACAGCACTGGCAGCCACGACTCTGCGGTTGTCTCCGGAAAAGGCAAAACCTGACGTCTAGCCTGCCGCGGAAATTATTCAGAATAGACGGCTACCACCCAATACATCTTCTGTCGACCGAGGATTACGTGCAAGAAACATTCTAGGAAGGTTTTACAGAATATTAGTGAAGTCGAAGATTTGAGGAAAGTAACATACCAGTGCCGTCGCGTCCAATCTGATGGCTTCGAAAAAAGATGGATGGATCGTCGTTCGCGACAACAGTGCAAAAACGAAGTTATATGCCCTTTTAATCACTCACATGCATTGCCGTTGCATGTGTGATAGCGGCCCCTTGCCTAGATCACCCAGTCTGGACCTTCATGCGTGGGAACTGGGTGAACCTTCCTCTGGAATCTGCCCGCTTTTTAGGATTCTTTCTTTGCTTTGACGAAGCACTGGGTTCTTTTTAGCTTAGATGCACGTCGGTCAAACATATCGATTCCATCGATAAGCGGCTTTTGCATAGCCGCTAGGCTACAACATGGTAGTGGCACTTATAACTTCTTTGTGGCGATAGGAATGCTATGACTCTTAGCATACGAAGCAAGAAAGTAGAAAGTACATGTACTAACATTCTTGCAGACCATAAAAAGAGTGATTCAGCCTTTCTAATATGGTCGCCATCAATCCTATATTAGACGGTATTGGCACCGTCAGGACAAGCTTTTGATGAGAAGTCTATATGTGCGATTGGTGACAAATAATGGCGCATACACGCACTCTAAGTCTGGTTTATCCGTACAGTATGATGCGCGTAATACATGCGTGCGATTGGTTCGCTACCCTCCACGATGTGAAATCCAGAGGCAATTGTCGATATTCTTGTGGATAGTTCCTTCAGCATAACTGTTTTTGTATCATGGGAAGATTAAACGCACCCAATAGGCAAATCACTGTCTCGAAGTATACCAAGGGAGCGTTGGGTGCGGTCCGCATCCCGACAGTCACACACATGTCCTGGTACTAGCGCTCCGCTTGTTCATAGCCTAATTTTGCACCGTCACACCCATTTGTCTAGCGAGCCAGCGATACGATTCCACTTCCACCATCAGCGTGTGGAATGAAGGGCGAGGCAAGGGTGGAAAGACAAGAAGTGAAATACACAAGTTGACAGGCACAAGCCACATTGCGCCAGGCACGTGGCCCAGGATTGATGCCACGGTCAACCGACCCTCCGTCTTTTTCCTTACTTGAACTTCATTGGACCCTGAGCCCGCACAGCCTCAGGTTCCACATAACTTGAGGCTTTTATGAGTTGCTCGAAGGCTATTGCCACCGCTCTTGTTATATCATGCTCTGTGAATCATTGCATCGTGATTCTACACTGCTAGAGACAGGTATATTCTTATATGTACTACGCTTACTGAACTGTCCATTTTCTCTTCAATGGGTGTATCGTCCTATCTGCCTAGGGGAGATGAACCTATTGATACTTGTCATTTGCCTCTCTTAATCTCGTTGATCCCCGCGAAGTCCAAACGGTGAGTCCTTACGATCCGCACAGATAGGTGCGTGCACTTAGCCCCACACGGCGAAAGTTATACAATGTGGAATGGATGGTATCAAATACTACCCTATACTGGTACCCTCTACAAAATGCCCAAGATGCTAAATGCTCGATCATGCAACGACGGCCAGAGTTTGAACCGGTATCATTGCTTGCTTACTGGTTCTTTGTTTAGAAGCGTGTCATGGTAAACATGGGTTTTACTACACGATACTACGTGTTGTGTGCAGCATTACCATCTTATTTGCAAGATTACCAAGACGCTGACCATTCGATTTTACGCAACGGCCAATAATTAGCCGGCACTTTGGTATGGTTGTTTGTTTACCGACGACTCATTGGTCAACAGTGGCGCATATCCCAGATCTTCTTGCAGTACAGAAAGATATTGGATATATCCAAGTACGTTACAACTCTAGCACACGGACGACTAACATGCCTGTTCAGCATAAAAGCATTCTACATTCGCTGACCTCAGCAGCCTTGCTTTACTAAGCATCTTAACGTCGCCCCATCGTCCGCGTAGATCGGTCAGCGAGAATACACAGTAGTGGCCGAACCTCGGGACCAGTGCGAAAGAAGAGACTGTTATTATTCTTCGAATGCATTTACATACGCAACTGCTTGCATATAAAGCTATGAGGTACCGACAACTCTTCAATACCCCTCCCGCAATGGCTCCTAGAACTCACGAACAATTCGTCGCAGATCAGACTGGACCCGTGCCCGCCGTCGTCACTACCGACTTGAGCAGGAAGACACTCGTTCTCATCGGCGCCAGTGCTGGACTAGGATTCGAAGCGGCAAAACATTTTGCCAGAATGAATCCTGGGCGATTGGTGCTGACTGCCAGAAATGAAGTCAAAGGGAGGAAGGCTCTGGCTCGTATGTTTGTCTGCTTACCACATATATGAGCTGAATCTATCCTTGTCCATACAGAAATTCAAGCCGATACTGGCTACTCTAAGGCGGAGTTATGGATCATAGATGTCGCTAATTTCAACAGCGTCATCGCGTTCGCTAATAGAGCTGAGAAGGAATTGGATCGATTGGATATCCTCATAGAGAACGCTGGTATCATGACTTCGACATACGAGCAAGTGGAGGGTTGGGAGAAGACGTACGCGACGACTGCTTTGGGCGACGAAAACTCATTACGATCTTTAGTATACATACGAACAACCTTGGACCCGGTTTGCTCGCTATTCGCATGATCCCGAAGATGATGGAGACCGCACGCAAGCATTCGGTCTACCCGAGGCTGGTGGTCGTCGCCAGCGATACTCACTATTGGACGACAATAGAAAAAGAGGTCATCGCTTCCAGCAGTATCCTTGCAAAGTTGTCTGACAGGGAATACTGCACAAAGGAGTTCGTCCCGATCTATTACTATTTCTCTGCTACTGACTTGCAAACAGGGTGATGAGCCATCGATACGAAGATACCAAATGTGAGTGTTGTACTATTATTGACTCTTTGCGTAGATCGACCTAATACCACTGCACAGTGCTTAACGTTCTCTTTGCCCGGGCTCTGCAAGGTCATCTTCCATCTTCATCGGCAATCACAGTCAACTCTGTAACTCCAGGCCTCTGTTACTCGGACCTCGGGTCTGGTGTCCTGGACGAAAAGGTAGAACGCATGCAAAAGATGCGAGACGAGCTGGCGTTTACTACGGAAGAAGGGAGCAGGCAGCTAGTATACGGTGCCGTGGGATCTTTGGATAATGAGCAGAAGCTTCGTGGCAAGTATATCAATTTGTCCGAAGTTGTGGAGGAGAGCGACTTTGTGATCAGCGAGGACGGTAAAGTTGTGCAGGAGAAGGTTTGGGTGAGTAAATGTTTGTTGAACGATGTCGGAGGTAGATGCTGATATATTTACGTTTAGGATGAGATGTTGGAGATTCTGGGTAAAATCGATCCTAGAGTCTCGGAAGTGGCCAAAGCATATTTAACAAAGGTCTAATATTTGCATACAATATGGTCTCAACAGTGAATGCAACTACGTCTCCCCCTTGGTAAAAGTTACCATGTATCACGTATTAAATATGAGGTCTACTCCACGCGAAGCACTCAGAATTGTGATCGCAATGGTGCGACTGTTCTTGGCCATAGCACATGATACGCCATGTTATGGCTGTGGATCCGGCCGGGCCTTCTTGGAATTTTGTGCTGGTACTGACACAACGACATTTTGGTTCTTTTATCTCTAATTAACACCTCTTCGATTCCCACCACGCTGGAAACGTAAGTTCGAGTTATTATGCGCCGCTCACCTCAAAGGCCTAAGGTCGAGGGAGCAGCCTCTGGGTGATCGTCTTGCATCAATTTGTTCCCGCGGATTGTTGCATCGTGATTCTTGTCGCTACCACAGCCAGAGATATTCCCATATATTTATTCTTGTGCCTTGATGCAGTGCTTAGATTATTATAAGCAAATAGTCTCCGTGCATCTGATACCTCAGGCTGTAACTACGACCTAAACATGACCTTATCCCCCGCCCTGTCTGAGCTAACTCTCGTTCCCCCCAACGAAGCTCCTGCAAAGGAGTTTCTGCTCGACTCCGACAGTCCCACAGACTGCTCTCTCTACGTTGATGGCAAACCCTTTTACGTTGTTGAATCAAATGATAGCAACAGCAGAACGACCGTCCGTCGCACTTCCCAGCCTAATGCTGTTATCTGTGACATTTCCTGGAACAAGTTCTCTCCAGACAAGATCGTGTTCAAAGGAGAAGAGAAAGTGATCAGCAAGTGGTTGCATTCGGAAAGCATGCTCGCTAAACTGAAAACCTCTTGGATTTCTATATTGTTCGTCAATCTCCTTTGAACGACCTTTCAATGAACTGATGATTGCTTCGCTTCAGCCCGGTCACCTTAGAAGAAGAGGGCAAGCAATATGTCTTTCAGGGATCTTCGACGGGTAAACTCTCGGTAAATGCATCATCTTTCTGTCTAATCAAGATCATCAAAGTTAGACTGAAACTCTGAACAGATGCTCATTGACGGTCGCACAATAGCGTGGTA
Source organism: Armillaria sp. CMW 4456 (assembly GCA_028551335.1). Classification (NCBI taxonomy): domain Eukaryota; kingdom Fungi; phylum Basidiomycota; class Agaricomycetes; order Agaricales; family Physalacriaceae; genus Armillaria; species Armillaria sp. CMW 4456. The sequence goes on from JANDKJ010000209.1 coordinate 37,402, forward strand.
CACTCCTTCCCACAAAAGGATAGTCGAAGGGCGGCTTCATGACATGCCGGCCACAATCTCGCTTAGTATAGAGGCCGCGCATGTGCAGGATCTTGTCATAGTTTCGCTTATTGTGCTGGAACAGAGGTGGAGGTCATCCGGAAAAATCGCGCTCAATGGAGGACTGGCAAGGGCCCATGCAGCTGGAGTTAAATATTCAGCTGGACCAACGTAGCAGTAGCTTTCTAAATCGAGTTGATCGATCTCGGATTGATTGATCGTGAGTTCGAATTTGAAGGACATTCATATATATAATTCCTATTTGCAAAATGAGAAAATATCATGATGATATCGAGGAAGACAGGAACTAGTCATGAACAAGAATCAACTCTCCATCTGGGTGATCTCTGATTTTGAGACGAGATAGAGATCCTGTCTCAATTTCTCCTTCCGTTGTAGGAGTAATAACCAATGCAGCCGCCTCTCGGGCGAATGTATCAAAGAATGCAATAAACTGTATCAAGAGAATTTGCATTCACAGTATACACAGTGAGATAAAATGCGAGTGTACGGATTCGACGTCACGACAGCAACAGAATCTAGCCAGACAAATAGGTAATCAGACAAGGTACCGCAAAAGAACAGCCGACACACATGTATAATTCCTGAAGAACAGGCATTGACAAGCAACGCGCCAGATCCATATATACGGAACAGATGAGAAAGTTCGAAAATAATAGAATCTGTACGTAAATCAAGCAGTAATTGTTCGACTGGAGCCCTCCGAATGATGCGTAGAAGGTATCTTGGGGCTATCTTCTGTCTTTCGTAGAGGCGCCCCCTCGGCCTCCTCAGTTTGAATATCCCTGATAACGTCCTCTCTCCGCGAATTGAATATCTTCCCCTCACAGATCGCGACGACCGTGAAGGTAAACAAGATGAGCCATGTAATGCACATGAGAATGGTCATGACAAGATGAAACGTGAAGAACCCTTGGATTTGGAAAATGTCACCGAGAGAACGTGTGGCGGTAATCCATCCCACTAGAGGTATTCGATTAGTGTTTCTTACAGAGGTTAGCAGAGCAGTACGTACCATTCGGGAATGTCAAAGCCCAGCCTAGATATTATACCATGATTTTTCCATAAATTATTAGGAGAATATGGGTGCTCACAGCCAAGAATCTCGTTCATATGTCTCCGTAGGGAGAACCGGTATGGAATGAGACCAAAAATAAAGAAAAACAAGGCAAGCCCATATAGGAGCAGGCTCGCTAACACGCTCGCCGAGTACCACACATCACCTGCAATGTCAGCAACGTAGCCGCGAACGGGAAGGCTGTGTAAATATTTAAACACGAGGTCGATAATATTAACTCCCGCGACATACATTGTCCTTGCATGATCTCCGAGGGTTATTAACGTGAGCGCTGAAAATCCGGGCGGACCACACGCGACAAAGGCGCCGTTAGCTTGCCCTCCGTGCATGAATCCATTCTATGTATAGCGTCAGATTATGGTCTAAATCTTAGTCTCTAACATTGTGCTTGCCTCCATAAGTCTGGAATCAATAAGAACGGTGTAGAATGAATAATTAAAACGAGCCTCACCTAAGGATGTAGATAGCGAGGTAGAAGAATGCCATGAAAAACCCAAGGCCTATTATTCAAGTCAGGAACGCGTTTTGCCAGTGATAAGAATATTTATACCGTGAACGATGTAACCTACGAGCAGAAGTCCCAACGCTCTTGGATCGGAGGCGTCAATTACCCTCAAAGCGTTGGCTGCCACTACCCCTGTAAGCATCTACCGATAGAGAATTGCGAGAAATATTTTAACGCGAGCCTACCGAAGTCCTATTATGACGCACCAAAGGGAAAACCTATGTGATAATTGTTCGCCGTTGGCTATTGTACAAGAAGAAGATACTTACCAGAAACGCATACGCAGGGGCGAAATGAGCTAGATCATGCGATTGACTAAACCATATTTTTAACATCGGAAAACACGTTGCGATCGAAAAAGCCAAGTATATCCTAAGGTGCCCTTGTGAGTCGAACATGCACAAACCAGCATGCGACCGTGCGACTTGCCAAAACAATGCGTAGATAAGGTCGGGGCCAATGCGGCCATAGGTTATGTCGTAGTTGACGGTGCCTATGACGATGGTAGCAAGGGAGAGAATCTATGGTATGTCTTTTGGCGAAAAGTTCCTCAGGAAGGAGAAAGACTGACCATCAACGGCACAAATATTCCTTGTATTGGATCCTGAAGAAGGGTCCATGCATGGCGAGGGAATACTGCGAGCGTCGGAAATTATCAACGAAATAAAGATGGTAAGAATAAAAGAAGAAAGCCCACGGATAGCTTGTGACAAAAGCATGAAGATATTCAGGAAGAACTGAACGATGTTAAAGAAGAAAAACACAGTCTCTATCCTCGACACAAACGCAGGGTGGTGCTTCAGGTTCGAGAGTGTCAAATACACCGCGCTCGTACCCATCACAATGGGGAACTAGAAAAAATTACCAATTCTGGTCTCCGCCGGTTTTGCCAAGAGACTTACCGCCTGCCATGACCATCCATGGATGCGCCGTGCGAAACCGCCTACATGAAGTGGTATGTCTTTCGCATTGTGAGACTGGGAAGAGACGCTAGCTTGTTCGTAAAGGAAAGTACGGATCGCGAGCATGAACTCGAGGAGGGGGTATCGTGCGAGGAGATGGGGTATGAAAGACGTAGGAGCAGCGGCGGACCCGGGTCTATTTGACAAGGCGATCATATTTCTACTTTCGGAAACGAAGCAACGTACAATTTCAAATTAAAGGTCCTTCGAAAGCCCAGAAATCGCTTCATGCGGCTATCTAAGCTTGTCAATGTCAGTGGACCTGTCCGAGGACTGAGGCTTCCAAAACAGTTATCCCGAGAGTCTGAAGATGCCAGTAGAGAATGGCGCAAGAAGCCAGTGCTACTGATAGAGTACTTAGATAAAAACACAGTCAATACAAAATCTGTAGCAAGACAAGTAAGGCCAGACTACATTATGCCTCTGTAAGAAATCCCATGTTAAACTTCCTTTATTTCGTACAATCCGTTACGTTCTATCTCCGTGATGAACCACGGCCACCGATTAGACCGGGATACCAATTGATACCTACTCGCCGTCTCTGGCCGAAGTAAAGATAATGCCTGTGAGAGCAGGGTGTATGACGGGATCTGCTCCACGTCAAACTATAACACCATTAGATGACCAACGTATGCCCATGGCCGATCTTCTATCGTCTGTCCATTTGTGGGGCTAGATTTGGCCCAGATCAGTAGAAATACATCGTGTTAGCGCAACACTAGAGCAAGCATTATGCAGATTTTGTAACAGCAGGAGACCATGTCTGTTTTAACACCAGAGAATCATTGTTCAGACGTTGCCGATGCAGTCTTTGACGCCACTCTCTTGCAAATGGAAGCAGAATCTCGTGAGAGCGCTACTTATGGACTTGCGAGAAGGTGGGGCAGGGAAGTATGTTTCTATAATTTCTACTTCTGATTATCAACACACAAATTCTATTTATAAGTAACCAGTCCCATAATGAACGACAGAAATGAAAGGGCGACTTAAGTATTCGAGACTACTCCGAGAGAGGCCCCGACATGTTCATAATGGGCCTGATTATATTCATATTACTGTTTCATTATGGCTTGTATTCAAAAAGTTTAGTGCTGCTACTAGGCAATTCACTTACCTCACACCGTGCCCTCGAAAAGTGCTATTGGTTCAGGTCTTTCCGTGCCCATACAGACTACTTAGTTGTGACGGTCTTTTATTCTTTTCACGTAGCTCACCTTTCCTAGATGCTTTTGTTCGATGGTAAGATGAGTTTTTGGCCCTAGAGTGGGAGGAGTATTTAATTACCTGTCACTAAAATCACTATCTTGCTCTGCCTTCAGTTCTGGGACATTAAAAAGGCATCTCCTGAGTTTTGGGCATCTGCACATCAACTAATTCATAGCTCGGAAAAGAGAATGATTCACTGTTCGTCGATTTCTTCTATATAACAGCCAAACACATGGCTGTCGAAAGAACTTACCGTGTCCAACCTTCTTTATCGATGATACACGTTGCTAGGAGGCCTTTATCCTTCGGTCGTTGAAGCAAACAAAACATGGAGCCATAATCAAATCGCGCTGATGGAAGCAGCAAACGCCACACCCGCCGAGCCAATGTCCCAGGCAATCAGACACAAGGGGACCTGAAGAAGAGATACCTTGGTTGTCTATCTGTACAGATTACAAAGATGGAGCTGCTGGCGCACGGACTGTTCGTACATACGCTAGCGCATGTCTGTGAATCTTTGAAAGAGCGGGATGGCTACAAAAGCACTATTTGAATGAGGCCAAGGTATATAGTGTAATGATCACTATCTACACTGCAGAGCCGAACCGAGTCTACGCACGTGTAATTGGTGTCTGGATCCTCATGATTCGGTCTACTGTTTACAGGGAAACTGCACCGCCGGGAGAAGGGGTATCTCTTCCGATGGTCTTCAAGAATATGCGATGTGCTTGTAAGACTAGGAGATCGATCTTGCTTTTGAGTGGAACATACTTGTGCGTAATCGTTACCATGCCGGGGATATTGCCACCAATATCCCTCTCAGCTACATGAGGAACTTGATGCTGCGCGAGTGGATGGTAGACATCCGGTTCTTTGACCATCCGAGCTGACTCTTCGCACCAAAAATCCTTCATGAACAACAGACCAGCGTGAGGCTTCTCGGGATCACAGAGATCAATTGACAACACAATCCAGATCAGCAGCAAGAGCACGACGGGTCGACCGTCCGAATGGTGTGAAAACGCTGTCATCGTACTTGGGGGTACACACCACAAATCGGCGAGCTTTCCCATCGATGGCCATGTTGATACCAACATGCTTTTGATCCTCGGTTTTGACGTCTTTTTTCGCCTTGGTCTGTGTTCTATCATGCCGCATAGATGCATTGTATCGGCGAATTTTTTCCCATGTCACTATGGCATCGACGTCCTCATCTTTGAGGAGTGTAACAGTAATGTCTTTTCCTCGTTGCCTCGGCGATAACTGAGCAAAGCGTTTGTAAAAGTCGAAGATCCAGGTCACTTCCTCAGTGTAGTCAAACCGCTTGCTGACGATGGCGCCAGATCGGTCCCAGCGTATAAATCGTGCGTAGCAGCCACAGATAAGGACTGTGAAAATATGGGAGCGGTATTGGAGTATCATAGTAGTTCCAGCATCGCGAGCTATCTGTCCCCGCGTCTCGCACCCTGTCACTGACTTGTTCTCGAACGGAAAATCAGGCCGCGAAGGATCTGTGATGCGCTCTGTGGCCTCCGTTGAATCGTGCTCCGACATTTCCTCATCTGTTGTCTCTGCTTGATCTTCTGACTTCTTGCTGTCATCATTGTCCTCCTCATCCATCTCTGCAGCATGTTTGGTAGCGATAGACCCGTCATCTACCAAGTCAACAAAAGCTTCATAGTTATCGTGTTCCTGTAAGATGGTCTGCGTCTCCATGAGCGAATGGTCGGTGATGCGGCCCTGTGGCATGTCCTTCGCGTCGTATACTCCGATATAGTTTGTGCCTGGGTCACAGAACTCGCCAAGCAGAGGGTATATTGACGAGTACTCGGGTTTCTTGTTTGGGGACACCGGCACAGGTCAGTCACGAAGAGCTGTCACCTAGGTACGAACTTCTTAGCAGATGTCCTGCACACCAAGTCATAGATCAATGTACATATCTTTCACACATGTCATTCTCGTAGGCACCGGCCATGGATTTCAGTAGACACGTCTTGTCCTCGCTCCCTGTAGCTGTTTGGAGTATCATCGTTCCACTGCATATGCTGCTCAAGAAACGCTGCTGCTGAAGAGCCCCGAACGAAATAACGGCATGTTTCTTCAACAATATCCCTGTATCTTTCCGCAAGTTTTGGTGTGTCACCAGACAATGTGCTATGCCCTTGACTCGAAGTGGTTTCGTCGACGGGAGAGTGGTTCATACCCTAGTCGTGGAGCAGCGATGGTTGTAAAGGGAAAGGAAATGTTTATCAGTTGTCATAGAAAGATAATCGCGTATATCGTTCATTCGCTTCTTCTTTGCGCCCTTCTCCCGACTCGGACCTTGAATACTTAATATCGGATATTTGATCGGTGTCATCGTCTGGGTTCAAAATGTGATGGGTCAACATTTATCACGTGGACGCACATTTCCGTCGACCAGATATCCTGATAGTGAGCACCATGTCACTTCTCATTATGATAACTCCCAAACCTCTGTCTATCCAAGTCCCCTCCCTTCCGAAGGCAAAGGAATTTGACACGATTCTAAACTAAGGTCGCCTTTTTCCATATCGCTTCAGTACGCATGCGTAATCAATATGGAATCTATATTGCCGCCCGTTCCAAAGTAAAGCTATCTGGAAGTCATAAAGTTTGATCATAGCCCTCCATCATCAGTCAGCCATTACGTGAAGCGGTTCGAGCGCTCTGGGTATATATGTCGACCTCAGGCCGGGACGACCAGCCAAAATGACCACCTCTCTTACCCTGTACGACATCCCCTCGACCTTCCCCAGTAAGTCGTGGTCGCCTAACATCTATAAAGTTAGGTCCGTTCCTTTCGACAGGTATCACATACTAGCACCGCAGACAGCTCACTGTTGCATTCAGATACGTGCTCAACTATAAAGGCCTTCCACATCATACTGAATGGGTCGAGTTCCCCGACATCGAAGCACTCTACAAAAGGCTCGGCGCCCAAGCCAGTGCCACCAAGGCTGACGGTGTCACACCCTACTACACCCTCCCCCTCCTACACGATCATTCCACTGGCGCCCTTGTGTCCGACTCAGCGGACATTGCTCGCTACCTGGACAAATCCTATCCTGAAACACCTGCTGTCATACCAAAGGGCACCGACGCATTCCACCACGCCTTCAACGAAGCGCTCCTCTCCCACTTTCGAGTCGCTGCTCTCTGGAGGTTGACCCTTGCGAAGGCCAACTCCTTTTTGAATCCCGCCAGCCAGAAGTATTACAGGAAGACAAGGGAGGATAGGCTCCTGGGGGGCCAGAGCTTGGAGGATGCTGTCCCGAAGGGCGAGGAGAGGGAGGCGGAGTGGGCGAGGCTGAAAGAGGTTTTCGGGAAAGTTGATAGGTGGTATGGGAAGGGGGATAGGTATGTCATGGGGAATGTCATCTCATACGCGGATTTTACAGTAAGCGCGTGGGTCATGTGGTTTCGCACAGTGTTTGGGGAGGATAGCGAGGAGTGGAAAGATGTCTCGAAATGGCATGGAGGTAGATGGGGGGCGTTGGTGAAGGACTTGGAGAAGTACGAGACTGTTCAATAATCGGTGTGTTTGTGAAGACGATACTATTCCAGCTGCCCGCTAAGAGTCCTTGTTTCTGTGAGATGGAATGAAAATTGGATCCGAAAATACGTGCTCGTCCTATTTCTTGTAGAGGGTAATTCGTTATCGCATCCTATCGCGAGTCTTGTTAGAATCATTTGCTGCTAGGTCTCGCATAGCTTTCGAGCTAAAATTCTTCATGCTATCGGTGCTCATATAATGAACTGTTGACTGTCAGCCCGCCCACATCTAAAGGTCTACATCTTGCAGGTTGTTAGTTTGATAAACCGGCTTTACAAACATTGATAACGAAAGATTTTCGATCTTTAGAAATTGCTTGTATTGGGAGATAAGGACGTACACCATTGAGATCTGCAGGAATAAGTTTAAGAAAAGATCGATAAAATGAAAGTATTGTGTATGCCGATTTTATACTAAATTCAGGAAACCATGAGCTGCAGATTTTGCCCACAATGAGCACTCTCACTTTCTTCGTATAAAACCAACAAGTTCACAGGAAGGAAGCACAGTTCGAATGGAATCCGACAAACATGTTCGCACGGAACAAGACCTTCCAGTATCAATAGAAGCAATCTCCCGACGTTGGCACACATAAAACGTGCGAGCGAGAGATAGACCCACTGCTCCGAGGTAGTCAGTTAGTCCAGACCTGTATTCACGCCTGCACCAAAATTAGATCCACAATACAGGCACACAGGAAAAAGATCTGCCTCCCTTCTTTGCTCCCTTGTCCTTAAGGGGGAGGATCCATCCTTGTATCCTGGTAACATCATGCTTCCCAGGAGACAGCGGTGGCACGAAGACTGGACTGCCAAGGAACTTCTTGCGACGCAAGCGGACATACTAATGCGAAGGAGAAGGGAGGTGTGGGGCATTTAGTCTGCGGATTGAGAAAGATGGTAGTACTATCTAGTACTATTGGTCGACGCACTTAATATAGGACAGGCAAACTAGGATGGGTAGACGTAAGGCTTTGGATTCATATCAGCATCATTACGTTTCGGGAGGAATTCTCTCGGATCATCTTATCTCGCTACCCATCGTCTCTGAAGGTACTTGGCGAAATGATTTCGCAGAGTGCGTTCAGAGATATAGAGTAGAAAATGCAGCTCAGATAGATACTAAAACGTGGACAAGTTTGAGTTGATGTCTGGGAGTGGAGATTGTACCAAGTTGCTTCGTAGACCCCCGTAGTCTTCCGCAGGAAGCAGTCGAGGTGATATAAGACGATCCTCGTTCTCTACTCCTACCGACAACGGCACACGCTACGCTAAATGACTGCAATTGTCTCTGTCATGGCACACTCAGTTCTGTTCGGATAGTTTTGCTCGAAGTGTGATCTGACACCTGCAGCATCTTGTACGGCGAGTATGCTAAAGCTCGACTGGGGTGTAAAGCAAGATTCGTGAGGGTGCCAGAACTAAGGGCGTAGGTTATTCCTCGAGTAGCCGTCAAATTACACAATGCGGTGAGCGAGGCAGGTGAGGGTTGTACGATTAATGACAATCACTCGCGACGTGTCCAAAGCATGACAAGATAGGGATTCTACGCAAATGGTTCGAACAAGTAAGGAGACATCGAGTAGCATTCACCTCGCGTGGTAAGACCTAGCGAACGATGCCTCCTTAAGGTGAAATCCACCACTTCGATGAGGGCATTACCTTGTATTACTTACGGGCCAAATACAACGCCATGGGCGTGCCACCCCGCTAGACGGGAGCCCCTGCAGCGCAGGGTGTAAGAGGCTAACTAAACGTACCACAAAAAAAAAAAAAAGGAGACACCGAGTACCAGTATCCAGCCCGACCCCGACCGATTTGATCCTAGATTAATGAAAAGCACTAGCGAAAGACGAGGGGCTTGAGGTTCGTTCTCTGGAAGCTGGGACAGCTGATTCTAGCAACGGGGTCAATTCGGTAGATCTCTGCTCGTACAGCATGCTATATATGTAACTCTAATGTTAGACCTCGCATATTAGCTTCCAATGGCTGGAATCACGTCCAGAGGCATTCGGGCGTGCCCATTACTGTCGTGCGCCTGTTCCTCTTCCAGCGAGGAGTTCTACCTGATGTTAATATATAAGTAAGATGCACGATTAGACAATGGGCGTATTCTAGCAACAGCATCGATACCGCGGGCAGAAGCCGGACTTGTCAGCAGATGAATGAGAGGTTCCTGCGCAGTCGACTTCGAACGGTTGACACAGCCAAGAGTTGCACCCACACCTGAGACACATCGAGAAGCCTTTGTACTTCTGCAAGAACACATGTCGTCGCGGCATTGTTGATATTCGATCCCCAGAGTAGGTATAGAAGAAAACTCGACGAGAAGATGAGTGTCGTTGCTTTACAGAGCCTGAAGGTCTATACTCCAGCCAAAGACAATTAATTTCGTTGTGAGGTGAGCCGGACCACAGGAAGTGGCGCCAAGCAGTGGAAGGGAGTGCCGGACCGATGTCTTCCGATTCTCGTTAGTGATAGTCACGTCATGTGATGTGACACTTCAGTTCTGCCACGTTGAGCTTTGGAATCGTCCTTGGCAAGTAATCTTCCTGTGTGATATAAACCATTCATTCCAAGGGAGCGAATTCCGATGCAATGGGGAGGGCGTGTGTACTCTAACGGACCGAGAAGTAGCCAGGACTTGGCCGACTCCGGTACGATACACGTGATCTTACCTCCACGTCAGTCTAGTTGATACAAAAAGAAATTAAATTGCTTCTGACATATACCCACTCCCCGAAGATGTTGACGACTCCGTTGCTTGCGCTGACGTTCTCCCTTATTCCGTCGCTGGCATCGGCGGCCATATTTCCTCAAGGCACGACTGTGAAGATGCTGGACGCGAAGAGTTTCAAAAAGGCGATGAAGGCGAATGTGCGTAGGCTCATCGAATTATGAATTACTATGGGGATGCTCAATGTTGCCTCAGGTCACAAGCATGGTAGCATTTGTCGCGCCATGGTGTGGGGTGAGTACTGTCCGCGTTGATATTGAACGAGGTAGCTGACCGGTATTGTAGCATTGTCAACGGATGGCACCAGAGTACAGCAAGGCTGCCGAAGTGCTGACACCTCTGATACCCGTGTATGCTGTTGATTGTGATGATGAGAAGAACAAGCGGCTGTGCGCGGAACAAGTATGTGCCCAGCTCTGACCGACGAGAAATGTACTGATTCATTAGTAGGGTGTGCAAGGATTTCCTACAGTCAAGGTAGTAGCGCTAGTTTCCACTGTACCGAGACAAGAAATAAACAATCATCTAGCTTTTCCCTCGAGGCAGCCAAATTCCGCCGATGACTTATGACGCTCCTGAACGTACGGGTAGTGCCTTCTTCTACTGGGCATCCCGAAGAGTACCTGCCGTCGTGAAGAAGCTATACAACGTGGAAGATCTGGAGCCGTGGATTGAGAAGGTGCGATAGTGCATTTGTTGGAAATCAGCCAGGCCTAATGTCCGTTTAGTCTACTTCATCACCAAAGCCTCGGGCCTTACTACTGACCAAAGCAAAGAAGCTTCCGCTCCTCTGGAAGGTCCTCGCCAACAAGTACTCTGATAATCTCGAATTTGCATCCCATCGGAATCGCAAGGGCAAGGGTTCGAAAGCGTTGGGATACGAGGAGATAGAAGACTCGTCCATAGTGCTCATCTATCCCCCCGGTGAAACAAGAGCAATTCGTTATGGCGGTGCGTCCGTTATTTTATGCCGAGTTATTGACTCCTGTTGACTCATGATTGCATAGGTGAAGCCAAACTCGACCCACTCTCGAAGTACTTCGATACCATCGTGGACGGCACGGCAGACCTAAGTGTTCCCGAAGAGCCTCAGCCTGCAAGCACGTCCGAAACCGAAGCCGTGATCGATAATGCCGCAACGGCATCGGAACCTGAACCTACACCAGCAGAAGCAGAGCCTGAGCTTGAGGATGCTGAGGAGAGTTCGACTTCTGATCCGGAGGAGCCTGCTCCGGAGCATATTGTCGTAGAGGCTGTCGAGGAAACTTCAGAGAAGACTGAGACATCTGAAGTCGTAGATCAGGCACCAGAGCCTGAAGTTGTCGCTGAGGCACAGACAGAGCAGATCATTCTGGACACCCAAAGCGAGCCACGTCCCGTTGATGAACTCTAGTCCCTTCCCGTGGAATATTTGTATGATAACGCCAAGCCGTCAATATTATTATTGCTGATACGAGGCGGGATGACATAAACCTTGATTGTGTCTGATTGCGCTAATCCGAATTGATCGACCAGTACCCTGAATATCCTATCCTCCGACCCAACTTATCAGATCTTTTCTTTCCCGGTTACCGCCACACAGACACGTTACTGATTTCGAGGGTATGTTTCAAAACAATCTTACCTGGGACCTTTGGAAGGAGATAAGTGCGCGTCTTATCTTCGGTCAAAAAGTCCGCAATTGAGACACGTTCATATTGACTTTTCTGGGCATATCCGAGGCGGGATTCCCATAGCTCTGCGCTATCAACTCCAATGGGACTACACATTATGTACTTAGCTAGCCCCCGAATTGCGATATGTCACTTCTACACCCCGATTCTGTTGGGTGGGAGTAGAGTGCGATCGAAAGACCCTGGTCTATACCCTGGGCGTTGGAGTGTATCTACACACTAAGCACGGGTCTGACTCGCCGTCGTGCGAAAACAAGCATGTCTCGCTAATAATGGGTAGTCTCAAAGAGATATTCTCGTGCAAGGTGGGTACAATATAACTAAAGCTAACGATAACTTTTTATAAGTTCGGGTTTGGGGATGGTGGCGAGCGGGATGTGGAGAAGGATGGGCGGTGTGGCGGAGGAGACAGTAAAGTAGACGGAGTACATATAGATAGAACATAGTCCGTAGCGCGAGTCTATATAATAGTCCGGTAGCTGCCTATGGCCGATATCGATAAGGGTGGGGACAGTCGATGGCCTCTAACTAACATAGTAAAACATCGATTGTAGTTTCCCAAAGACATGCGAAAACCAACTCATGATGGCCATTCTAACTGTGTTCATCAAGCGTCAAAACTCCATGGGATACTGGAGGGGTGCGCGCCTGCGAAGGGGTTGTCAGACAGATCGAACTCGATTCAAAACACGATTCCACTCACGAGCAGCCACATTAGTACCACTGCCCCGACGAACTGGGGGCAGAGGAGGAAGGCCCGCAGCCATACGACGGGCGTTGGTGTCCTTAACGGGGGCCGCCCCAGCAACAGCAATGAAGGCAGCAGCAAAAACGGTAACAATGGCGCTAAACTTCATGGTGAGATTGACGTGTGCAAGGAAGGGTCGTGCTCGGAGACAAATGCTGTTCTGGGTACACCTTTTATACCTTGGGACCCATAAAATCCAATCCAATCGTTTGGCTATATTTACGCGATAATCAAATTTTATGATTTGGTTTTGGGAATCGGGATGCGTCATTGATCGTCGTGGATGTTGCACTCCGATGGAACGTGCCGTACAGCCCCTTCTTGGCATCCATCCGGTGCTTGCTAGTTCCCGTCGTGCGTTTCGTTGAACATCTGCCTTGGTTGAGTGCGAGGAGCTGTGGGACGCAGGGCGACGGGCGCGAGAGCGACTCTCGTGAGAAAACAGTAGCTGATAAGGTGGTGCCTGAGAATCAGCCCATTATCGAGCTGCGCGACGAAGATCAAGAACATCGTCAGCCATGTGCGTCAACCACGGAGCATTGGAAACAGAACGCAACAGAAGCTCAAATCCACGTGAGACTCGTGAAAAAAAAACTGCATCTTCATTATGAGCGGCGTACACGATAATCGAGCATCTATTTTTTCAAACTAGAGCTGGCTAGCAGCGATGTGGCGAATTCTCGGAAGTCTTGTTTCGAACAAGACCTTCCTGGCTGAGTTAAACCCCGCTCTGTCAGTCGGGCAAGATGACGGCAAGGTGGAGGAGGCTATGCATACCTTGAGCGCGTAAACGACGACCTCGTGAGCCCATTTCTCTGCTGGAACGTCTTCCCGTTCAATGGTTTCAACCAGGATCACACGAAGGGAGAGGTCTTCTTCATCGAAGATGCAATTGACGGCGGGGGTGAGGCGGACATTCATCGTTACCTGCCACAGCGGTACGCGCCGCAGGACTAGACTCACTGTCAGTCAAAAGAATATAGTGCGGGAGAGACAAGTCAGCTTACGCAGTCTCTGGTTTTCCGACCTCCTATTGGTGAGCAGCTTGACGTGACCCAGCATGCCGCAAGTAAAATCTTTCTCCCCTCGCTTGATGTATAGCCTCACGCCCTTAATATCACTCGCGACTTCTTCGTCTTCTTCTCCTGTCAGATCTAAACCCAGTGTTAAATTCGGGCATTAATCTGGAGAAGATACATACGAGGTACAGCGCACACTTGAGGTACCTCGCTAGCCCGAGGAACGGCCAAAGGCCGATCGAGGGTTGTGCGATCTGCCAACGAACTAGTCTCTTTATGAGACCATATTGGCGTCGTAGAAGAAGATCCAGCTTTGATACTCTTGAAAGGCGAGACCGTCCCAGAATACGACGCGAAGCCCCCAGAGGATTTGATAGGCTGCAAGATTAGACAGTTTAGTCTGTATGTAACCATGAACAAGCTATCAACGTACACCGCGCCTAGGCTTGGGCTGCGGGAAGACAGACTTCGCAGACTGAGATTCAGTCTTTAGAGCGACAGTCGGGGCATCCTCGACATCAAGGGCAGCCCTTACGGCTGTAGAGACTGACGTAGGCCCAGGGCTAGCCTCAGCAGCTGCTTCTTCAGTGCGAAGAGATGTTTCGGGACTGCCGAGCGCTTCCCGGGCCGCACCTGCGTTCACGGTATCGACAGTGGTAGAATTGGGAGACTCCACAGCAGAATCGGGCTCCACAGATACATCCTGGCGACACTATCAGGAGATTGAGCGGGGAGCATGAAACGGCTATTCAAGACATGCCCCACCTCGTCATCCTCGTCAGAAATAGGCGGGGTGCGACTGCGCTTATTGGGGTAGATGGATAATAGGTTCTAGTGCCCGCTTGTCAAAGCTGCTGCCGTATCGTCTGTGAAGCTAGCTTACATGCGGATAGTCGAGGTCCTAATGAACAAGCGGATAAGTACAGAAATCAGCGGGCCGGCTGGACAAGCGCACATTGTTATTCTCATCATGGTCATGCATTCGCTTGCGCTTCAGAGAGTTTCTCCGAATTGCATCATTGCTATTCGCATCTGTCGAGTTTTCTTCCGTAGACTTTTCAACTTGCTCTTCCCCCGGGACAGGCACCCCGTCGCGATCTGTAGTCGGCGTCCTATGAAACTCATGAACAGTAGTTTACTGGATTGAAAGTATAACACACTGAAGTGAAAGCCTCCGAGAGCAAGCATACCCAACGGAAGCCGCGATTGTCGCCATTCCACAGACGACTACTTTAAGATCGGGTATCGGGAACAGCAGCATTGAGACTGGTTATAAGCGAATTACTGAGAGAATGTAGTAGAGAGAAAGATACCCTTGTACGAATCGAAGACATGAGGATATTAGAGGCTAGTGCCTCGTTGTTTGCGTTCCGCTTCAACACGAGGATGATAGCGTTTTGCCTCGTTGCTCGCTTGCGGCTAGCCGGCGTCTTCACAAAACATGCCGCGCCGAGACTCTTAATGATATCTACCCCACAATGATAAGAAATGCACTCGATGTCTAAGCGTTAAACGACGAACCGAAGGGAAGCAGACACAATTGTTTGCCCGTTTCTCTGTATTCTTCCAAGGCTCCTACATAGCTCCCCATGTGCAGCGCATCAAATGTCACATGTAGTTGTGTGAAACGTGCGCAACAATGGCCAATTTCCTTAAAATAGATAAAACATCTTCAGCATGCTGTTAAGCGCCGGTATTGGCTTGTAGCAGTGAGTCTTGATCGATGTCGAAGATTCCGCGCAGGGTATGTACGTCACAGCATTTTGATATGGTACCGGTCGGGGCCGACACTATTAATACTGCAACGCTGAGCACCGAGGTCAACGCGCACAGTGGTCCAACGGTTACCGATGTCACTCTCACTTATCCTCACGCCCCCTTGCTTATCGTCCGATGACCTGGCTTCGTCCTGGACGCAAAATTCAGGAAACACGCGATACACATGGGCCCATGAATCAGGCCACTAGAATCGTAATAAAGTCAGCAGTTTACTCTATTCAGACGCTGTTGACACACCTGACGAATGTTTAGGCCGCAATCTGGCGTAGCACAGTGAGATCGAAACAAAAGAAGCTCAAAAACAACGCCGTCGCTTTCAACGTGTATGTCGCAAGTCAACAGAAGACGCGTCAATCATGGGGAGACCGTGAGACTTGTCGGATCTTCGTCCTCGTAGGCCGGCGCCACAAAACCCTAACTTTAAAAACTTATCAGCACCGAGTCCAGCAAGTCCTTGATGGATGTCAAATGTCAGAATAGAAGACACCGTCTGTCGTAGAGGTTGACCTGAGGAGAATTTGGATATCAATCTCGAATTATGATATGGCTCTTGTTTATAGACATAGCAAATCCGAATTCTGCTTGACTTGAGAATATTGGATGGTTGTTAGCACCGGACTTCTGTTGGCGGTTCTTTCTTCAACAAAAACGCGCGGACTCACAAGGACTTTTGATGCCGAAAACCCTGTCATCCCCGGTCTCTTGACATTTAAGGCTGTTTGAACGGGTATGAACTGCGAACAAAGATTCTCTGTCGTTGGCATGATATCCTTATCGTCGGAAATGATAAAGAGAAGGTAGGGGGCGAGACTCAAGAGTATATCGATAACTTTCGTTCGGGCGAGACAATTCCGTGTCTTTTATTCTTGTTGAGTTGTGAACAGCGGCCGACAATGTATGAGAAGAAATGGTCCATCTTCGGGTCTATACAACAGGATGAGTACACACGCTGAGCAGAGGGCCCTGTTGAGAAAAATTGAATGAACTTCTCTGATCGAATAAAAAAAAACGATAGCGCACTATCCTTGGAAAAAACTCAGTCCCTTCGGCGTCCTTCAACCATGTACTTCTGTCGAGGTTGCATAGTATTTGTCACTCCTCTTGGGTGCATCAGTAAGTAGTGATCATTTCAGGCTGAAGATTAACCGTAAAAGAGATCGTTGAGTTCAAGAATAAGTGAGGAGACTGGACAACGTTACCCCTCCATGATTGTGTGGAATGCACCGGAATTCCCATGACGTAAATCCACGTGACGTAGAGGAGTGGGATCTAAAATGAAATTTATATCAGGCAAAGTATCCAAATGTCTATTTGTTGTACCTTCCCCGAGTACATCTACCCCAAATCTATCTTTCAAGTACAATTTCCTGCATCTGTGTGATTCTTCTCGCTCGCGAAGACGTATATAATATATATATGTCCACCGCTTTCTACCTATTTTTTGCCTATTTTTTTGGACTGACTACTACTATTGGTCGCTCTCATTCCTTGAAACACACAGTACTAGGAACCTTCAGGCTGACAACAAACCACTTCATCGACTAGCATTACGTACGTTGCAGACTTGAACCTCTCAATCGTACTTAGTGTTCAAACCAGTGTCAAGATATTCTAGGGAATTCCATTCGTGCTACATACCCAGGTTCCGGTCCGTCTTGCATAGAACTTCGAAAAATCTTCATGGCGGCTGCGATGGTTTTCAAGCGTTAATGAAACGGACTGGAGACATCTTTCTCCACTTTATCCGTATGTCTATCTGATCGATGGGCAAGGGCCCACAATCGGTCTGAGTCCACGGATCTTCATTTCACTGATCGGCTCGCATCACCCACCAGCCCTTTCCTCCAAGAAGTACCCTTTTTGTTGCGAGACTCAAATTCGAAAAGAACGTCTCGAGCTGCTTAGTTATGGTCTAGTGCAATGTTTTGCCCCAATGCCCGCCAGAACCACTTCGCTTTGTGGAATAATCGCGAGAATGTTTATTTCTTCTGGCATAAGAGCGAGCAGCCTCGGATTGCACGGTCGTGTAGATTATTACCACAAACATTTACAACGCTGTAATCCATCAAGTTCGCGAAGCATACGTATATGCGTAACGAGGGAAAAGTTACATCAAGCAACGAAGATACCTAACCTAACATACCTTAAACTCTGATATCAACCTATATCCTTTTAGTGCTGGAATGAATGTGTTTTCTACTCCGTTGCCAGTGTTGACAGTAAGACTTACGGTCAGGCACCCGGGCGTCTCGGGTTCGACATGGTAGGCATCTGAATACTCCTGTTTTTTCCTCTGTCCTCCACTGTCTAGCTGCACAGGTTCCACCACATTCTTTTCTTACTCCAACCAATATCGCTCTTTTCCCCTTATAAACCTTTTACATCTACTGTAAGTGAGTGATACTCCTCTTCGTTCCTCAGTACCTTATTTCATTTCCAGACTCACCAACAATTCGTTCTGCCATGTTTTCCAAGTTGTTCGCCATCGCTGCTGTGTCTGCCATCATTGGTGTTTATGCCGACGTTACCCCTACCGTCCCTGGACCGGGCGACTCGTATGACGAGGGGGCTTCCTGTGTGATTGCATGGACTGGAGACAAATCGTCAACGACTGCATGGAAGAACATGGCCATTGAATTGATGTCCGGGAGTAACACGGCGATGGTCCACATAACAAGTAAGATCTTCGCTGCCATCCTATCAAAGTGCTGCGTATTAATTATGTCATTTGCAATTCAGCGGTCGCTACAGGACAAGACGGAACGGTGGATGGTACATTCAACTATACGTGTCCCAACGTAAGTCGCCTCTCCTCGACAAAATGGGTGATATTCAGCTTTCGTTTCTGATCCTTCTTTGACGACAGGTGACCCCAAATTCGGCCATTTATTTCTATCAATTCACCGCCCCTGCATCTCCCAACACGACCTGGGTCACCCGCTTCACCATCGCCGGCGCTGACGGTTCGAGCACCCCGCCTGCGAATTCTCTTCAACCTGATGGTTCTGCTATCCCCTGGGGTGTCGGCGCCCTTGTCGATCCCTCCCTCGCCGTTGCTGCTCCTAATTTCTCGTCGAACTCCTCGAGTGTTGTTACTACCGCCAGTCACTCTACGTCTTCAGCAATCGCCAGCTCGACCAAGGAACCTACCACCGCCGGAGAAACGATGATAGCTACTTCCTCGGAGACTAGCAGCGCGGAGGTACCGACTTCGAGTAGTGCCAACTCGAATACCGCCAAGACTGGTAATGGAGCAGCAAGCCTTGACGCACGAGCATGGCAAGCACTGATGGCGATGGGTGCATCGTCCGTTGTGTTCGCACTCTTCCTCTAAAATTTGATATCCTGTGGGGATCGTAACGAACGTTTATACCTATCTTATTCGTGTCTTCCTTTATTCGGTGTGGGTTTCGGTGTTTTAAAAATGTTTTGCACCATTCGTACGACTAGGCCTCAATGGTCTAGTCTTAATGAGAATAAAACATGTAAATATAAGTATATGACAAGGTATTGTATTTTTTACCTGCAAATGAGTTGTCGATTAGGCGTTTCTAGAAGATGAGATTTCGGTTCTTCTGGAGTAAGATTCCTGCGCAGCTTAAGAAAGATGCTAGGACATGAATAAAGCAGTATTTGCCACTTCGATGCTGTTAGATCAGGAAAATGCTGAGTGTTACTCGCAATAGCGCAATGAAGTTTCGAGCCAGTAAGTGGTTGTTAGGGTTTCGCAAGGTCATGGGTTCTCTAGATGCATGTTGATCTTGTTTCGACCAAAGATGTTATCGAAAAATGAGGATCGGAAGCAGAAGGAATCTTCTGCAAGAATTATAAGTATGAGTACAATGTACGAGGTATTATGTCAACCCCAACTTGTCCCATCATGCAAGAATGCTGGAGCAGAACGATTAGGGGTTGAAGGAAGGCGCCGCAGGCATGTCGAAGTTCTCCTGACACTGCAACATTCGTACCCAAAGGTGAAACAAAAAATGACAAGCCTCCCTTTACAAGGAAGGATCCCACCCTCATTACGAGAAAAACATGTCTTTTCCATGACCCCGGCTTTTACCGAGATAATGGGGGTGGTGTATGCTGCAATCTTGGACGTCATTATGTCTGGGCGGCCGAGTAGAAGAGACGTATGCAATTTGTAGCACAAAATGTTGGAAGTAGAATGCGTGATGGCTTACGCCTGTGATCAGAAACGTAATCTCTGTTGTGACGCATGCTAGAAGCTTGTTGACTGCATAGTGCCCCAGATGAAGCTATGGCCGTGATTCCATCCTTCTAGCCTTTCGCTCCCGGGAGTCTTAGCGACCATCTTCAGCGCGCGAGCCTAAGATTGCCATGTCGTTCCTAGTCAATTGTGTCAAATTTCCTCGATTAGGGCTAAACGAAAGTAAACGTACTATATCTGCTATATAACAGTCCTTTATCTCACGACTTTGGAAGCTTAACTTGGAAGGTACCTGTTCCATACGATCAATTAGAGTGCGTTAGTAATGATGCGACAGAGCTTACATTGAGGGAGGGATGTGACTTCTGGAGCGACGGAACCACTGTACCCCAACCTTGAGAGGGCGCCCTTGATGATACCAGCGGGCAGAGCAACGTACTACAAAAAGCCGGTGATGAGAGGGCTAACCGGATAGAGCATTACAATCACCATCTTGGCTTGCTGCAAGGCGTCTTCGCGGCCTTTCCAAGAAGAAAGGTGAGAAATTGTCTTGAACGAATTATCTTGGAGAACGTAGACACCCTAAACCAGTGTCAGCAACATAGTGCCAACGGAAAAGGCGGGCATACCCTATGATTTGTCCGCAGATTATCAACTTGCTTGTCCCAGCAAGCCATCCAGATGTCCTTGCATATAAACTTGATAGCGTCGAGAGTTTCGGAGAACAGCATTTTTTCCAAGCAAAGTCTACGGCAAGATTTCAGCATAGATTGACCTTAGTATAGTCCCCCACACACCTTTCTGTGAAATTGGCACCAACATGCATCCCAATGGCCTCCAAGCGCACCCGTACCGCCTCCTCTGCCTCGGTTGCCGGATTTGCTTTGCTGCTGGCACTATTTCGCGAAGCAATGGTAGTGAGCGAGTCCCTAGGATTATCTTTAAAAGGTGGCACTGGTACTGGAGGTGCAGGGGGTGGTAACAATCCAGACTCGACCATCTCCTGTTCAACTTTCTTTGCACGAGCCACTGCGACTGCTGAAGATTCCCGGACGGTATTAACGAGCTCTATCATGAAATAGTCCATCATTGCACCATCGACATGGCAAGTAGGCGGTTCTGCCATTACCGCTAGGGAAGCCATCGTCGCGAGGGACGAAAGACGGCAGTGGTCACAGTGTAAAGAAGGATTACATTCGTGGGAATATGGAACACATCCCTCGACCCTGAAATTTTGTTCTTCTCACCGTCACGGTCATGGTGCCCCAAACGCACCTTGACCTGCGACCATCATCACCACCATGCCCGCCAACCCACTTTCTTCTCAAGAAGTCCGACGTGCTGCCCGTGCAGCGGTGAAGGTTCTCAAAGATAACGATTACGAATGCTGTCTCTTCGGAAGTGCTGCTTGTTCGATCTACGGCATGAACTATAGAGATCCCCATGTATGCAAGTCATGCCTCATTATCTGTGGCATCAGTTTATCTTCTGTATAGGATGCTGATCTTGTCGTGCTCAACAACAATGTGGACACTGAAGACATCAAGGATCTCCTTGTCGAGGGGGACGACAGGTTCTACCTCAGGCGATCTGTCGACCCAAATGCGACGTACCGTGTATTGTGGTATGGACTCCGATCCAATGCTAAGGGCAGATGGACGCGGTCCTGTAAAGTAGACATCCTTACTCCTGGTAACTCGACAAGCCTTCGAATCCCATTCGTGCCCTCAAGTCGGATAACTTACGTTCCACGTTACCGAGATTTGCCCCTTATGCCCTTCATGTGCATGCTGTTGATGAAGCTTCGTGGGTGGGAGGATCATGTTGACTCGGAAAAGATGTATATGCAGGAGAAAGAGCCGACGGATATAGACGACTTAGAGGAGCTACTGATTATGGCCAAGAGTCAGTATAGTGTGCGGGTGAACTCCCCGTCGGAGCAGTGGATGCCAGTCTGGTTCATTCAAGACAGTCGTCGGAGAGTGGCACGATTTATCGCGGACTACCCCGGTTCTGAAGAATCGTGGGCAGATGTTGGATTTATGTCTTGGTGAGTGGTACTTTTCGCGGTTATCACCGGAGCTTCTACTAAGTCTCTTCGCCCAGATTACACACATCACCACAACTATCGTTTTGTATACATATGTGAATTGACTTGTAGCCATATTGATGAGCACCATGTCCCCTAAAACAGTGGGAAGGTGCCACAGAGATGATTCCCATGGCATGGCCGTTTTTACATTTTCAGTGAAATCACTTTTGTAAGACTTCGTCAACCTGACTAAGCTTAATCATCGGTTTCCCATGCGCGCCTGGCTGTCCCTCGTCTTTGTCGAGGTTGTGCAGTTACCAGGCATTCTGGCACCGTCATGACAAAGCTGACAGTAGGGACAATAAAATCCTTGTCGAGAGCCAACTAGAGCTGATTTGAGTTAATTACAGATGAAATTTGGATGTGGTACTCAACTCTCGACGATGCTTGTAGTAGGACTCAATCCCAACGAAAGGTTCCTCACGCTAGGAGAAGATATACAACCTAAGAAAATCGTAACCCAAGTCTATCTCACCTTCCCAACAGGTTTGGACACCCACTCCATATTGACTTCGTCAATGCAAAGAAAATCTGGTCTGCTTTGTCAGGTATCATACACAGCGCGTAACACCACCTTACCGTCCATTGGACTTGCTTATAGCTGGCTCCGTTCTGATTTATTCTCGTAAAGGTGAGTATGTGATCCCGATTTTCCACCGTCCTTGTGAAATCATTTTGGCTTCACCTGAAGGCATCTTTTACTATAAGGGTAGACCACCCTCTGCCAAGTGATATGCTACGTAACAGCCGAGCACCCTTGACTACTGGAGGAAACAGTGTTTGCGGTCACGGAGTCAACAAGTTTTTTTGACCGTTAAGAAAAGAGTCAGGTGCGCGTTGTTGGCCTTCTCAAGATGTTAATTTTCTACTTAATATTCGAATTTCTCGTCTCCACCATCGTGTAACCGCAAAATCAGTCATAGCAGCGCTCCGTCGATATCTATCGTAAACACCGTCGCCTCTACAGTTTGTGCGGACTCTATTTCTTCCAGATGATTCAGTCGAGACTCTCGGAACAACATTGAGATTGTTCGGTGCCGCTCTGACTAATTTCTCCGACTCCTCCCAGTTGACGGTATTGCGCAGCCAAAGGCGAGGGGCTGATTGACCCAGCCTTCTCTCATCAGTTGGGCCTTGGCTAAATCCTTCTCGCATCGGTTGGGTCTTGGCTGAATATCTCGGGTGTACTGAAATGAGTTGTCGTACAGGTGTACAGCATTGCTTAGGGACGTTGGGGCACCAGGTCTTCCGCCGCAAAGAGCGGGGCTTTTCGTAATCCAGCGCCTTTCGGAGAATTAGAGCGCTCCTTGGGTGGAGGATAGTTTCGTAGGAGGACCAAAATGATTGCAATCGGATGATGCAAAACCAATGCACTCACATGGACTGTGCTGGAGAGAGTAACTTGGTAGGCAAATTTCCGATTGTTACAACCGTTAAATTGATTAATACATCTATCATTTTAATACGGAACAGGTTCTACCCGAAAACCGCTTGTACGAGCTACATATAAGCGTAGACACCGACACCTGCCAAGACGCTTCTCACTCGGAATTTGGATGGGGACCGGGCGTTACTGCGATATCAAGTTAAGCCTCGTTTGGACATGCAGATCATCCATGAGTTCTTTGCAGAAATACTTTCATAGGCATTCACCTCCGTCAATTTTCCAGCACAGTCTTTCGAATGGTATAAAAACCAGGATCTGTTGAGGTTAAGCACTCATCATCACTTTGCTACTTTCTCTCTTTCACAGCTTACATCATGTTCAAGCACGCCTTCCGCCAATTCGTCTTCACCGCCGCCGTTCTTGCACTCGTGTCGGCCATCCCGACTGCAGAGCTGGAAGAACGTGATAGTTGCACAATCTCCTCTGTATCGACCGCTTCATCCATCTCGAGCTGCTCTTCAGTCACCATATCTGCCTTCACTGTTCCCAGCGGAAGTAAGTCCACAGATACACGCTTTTCCCGTATTTAATTCCCTTCACACCAATCTGCAGGCACTTTGACGCTCTCCGTACGTCGCTTTGAAGATTACACCGAATGCAACTCATGTACACCAATAGCCCAAATCAGGCGCGACTATCACCATGGCTGGTGACATCACCTTTGCCAAAACGTCTAGTGCGCAATTCTTATATGTAAACGGCTGGAAATTCACTTGTCTCTCTCACAGGCGATGGCCCATTGTTCACCATCGACGGCGACAACATCACGTTCGATGGTGCGGGATTCTCGTTCGACGTGAGCGGAAGTCCATTATTTCAACCGACTTGGCGTTAACCTGACATTGACAGGGAAACGGTGCAGAATACTGGGATGGTAAGGGAACAAATGGCGGCGTCGATAAGCCACATCCGTTCTTGAAGTAAATGCTTTCCGTGTTCGCAAGGGTATTCAAGAATCTGATATCGTGTTTAGGTTCAAGGGCTCCGGCACCTACTCTGATTTTACGGTGTGCCACTATTTCATCTCCTGCTGGTCCGATTCTGAGCGTAAACGACAGGTTTTGAACAGCCCCGCTCAGGCTGTATCCATTGGTAACAGTGACGGCCTCACCTTCGACAGCATCACCGTACGTTTACCGGCATATTTTTACGCACATGGTTCCTCAGAACCTCTTTGTAGGTCGACAACAGTGATGGTGATACCAATTCCCTCGGCCACAATACCGACGTAAGTAAAATTCCATCTATTTCACTCCAAGAGCTGATCACATTTAGGGTTTCGACGTTTCCGCCGACGACGTGACTATCCAAAACTCTGTTGTCAAGAACCAGGACGACTGTATCGCCATCAACGATGGCTCTAACATCACGTACGTGCAAGTCCTTTTGTGACAACCGCCACTCACCCAATACATTCATTAGTTTCAAGAACAACAAGTGTTCTGGCGGTCACGGCATTTCCATCGGTTCCATCGCTACTGGAAAGTCCGTCACCGATGTCACCATCTCTGGAAACACGGTCACGGATTCGATGTACGGATTCAGGTAAAGTTTTTGAGAGTCTCCCGGAATTTTACTTCTCTCAATAGGCACCCAGAATCAAAGTCCAAGCCTCTGCAACTAGTGCTTCCGTTTCTGGTATCACATACTCTGGGTGAGTTGCAATCTGGTGATTCAGACTTCTCCTTATGCCTGTTCGTACAATAGAAACACCCTCACCGGCATCGACGAGTACGG
This sequence comes from Armillaria sp. CMW 4456, assembly GCA_028551335.1. Lineage (NCBI taxonomy): Eukaryota > Fungi > Basidiomycota > Agaricomycetes > Agaricales > Physalacriaceae > Armillaria > Armillaria sp. CMW 4456. Next base: position 62,192 of record JANDKJ010000209.1, read on the forward strand.
TGTCCTGATTACTCAGTCTTATCCTAAAGACGAAGGTACTGCCGGAACCGGTGGACCAATCTCGTGAGCCAATGAGTGTCCAGTCTACCAGTACAGATTTTGATATCGCCTGACAGGGACGTGAACTTCACTGGAAGCACGACCTCCATCACGTGAGTTTGTAGTCCCGCGATTCAATGATTCTCTACCGTGCTTATGCGAATGTCTATTAGGGTTGGAGACGACGCCAAGCGCCTGGTCGTTAACTGCGGAGCCTGCTCTGGGTGAGTATCCTCTTCCAAGTAGTAGTGCGCTGCGTCCTGATGTGTCTGCATTAATAGGACTTGGGACTTCTCGAAATTGAAGATCACCGGCGGCTCAGCAGGAACAGTCAATAGCTCCGATGCTACTGTAAGTGTCCGCTTTTCTCCCTGACTCGCTTCTCTGTTGACTTCAAGCATAGATTTCCGGGGGTACCTACTAAAGCTGTGGATGATAAGCCTTCTATCTTTCAGCAACCATAATGCATAATATTTTCTTGTGTATCTTGCTGAATATTCATTGATTACAAGACCGCATACATGAAAGTTTTGATTGAGCAATTGAACACACTCACTCCCGGCACTTCAAGAATAGTCATCAAGAATCGGCCTAGTGAGGGATTTCCGGACCCAATAGCAGAACCCAGACATCTTATTTCCCGTCCTTTGGGTCTTGCCGCGAAACGGGCGGGGACGACCGAAAATCGAACATACTTACCAGGTGAGCTAAGTTAACGTCCCCAAAAGGTGTGCAGACCTGACGAATTTCGGAGAATCGGATGTTAGGTATCCCCTACTCTGACCTAGTCGTTCACCTCTGCCAGTGCCGGTGTTTGCCTGTATGAGGCGCTACCAGCCTTTCCTGGTGTTTGCCGAAAACTTACAATTTCATTGATACTTGAATTCCATGACCTGCAGAAACTTCATCATGATATTCTCCGGAGGCTGTCAACATTTGACATGAATGATGACCCGGGACACTGAGGCAGTGACCCGCTAAGTATCTGGCTTCTGGTACTAGTTCTTTGCTTCTTACCACTCTTGATCTCTCTATCCTGGGAAATGCCTTAGATTAAACTTCTTGTGAACTTATCTATGGGAGTTGAATTATGTGAGGTCACATCGGAACTTCAGTAGTGCTACTACGCTTTACGAGCATCGATAGGATGAGAAGGGGGAGAATGTATAAAATCTTGTTGTGTAGCAGAACAAATGCGAGGGTTTCTTATATTATCAGGCTACTAGTACGTTCTAAGAATCACCTTAATTTGTAGCTTAGTCAGGTAGAGACTTTGACTCTCATGGCGACTCCGCATAGTGCGGATTATTGTGATTTGAATGTGATGCACTCCAGTTGTTAGGCTGTTAGTCACTAGGTAGACAAACTCACGAAGAGCTCTTGCTGCCTGTGCACTGGATTTATATTATTTACTTCCTAATATATTCTCTTTCTACCCATTTCCTCCGCTTTCTTCCTTACTAAGCATGCTGAGACATGCCGTATCATCCGAATGTTCCAACACGGATAAGGTCTGTTGGCCAGCTGAATGTTCTCGTATCAAAGATTTCATCCTCACGTTGAACGACGGAATCAGCCTAGAATTGATTGCGATGGACAAGGTTGGAGGTGTTTCACACTCTTTATAACTTTATTCTCACGCCACTTACGCGTTTAGGAGGAGGCTTACCGAACAGGTACGATGGAAGACCTCGAAAATCCTCAGCTGTGATAGCATTGAGATGAATTACGTCCCGCATGTAGCAATAGTCGGGTTCTTGAAATGTATGAGTGAGAATGATTTGGGGATCTTCAAAGCAACATGTTGGAATATGGCAATCCGGCATCATGCCGATCTTGATGAGTAAGGGAGAAACTGTAGGAAACACGTAGAAAGTTCTAGTAGATTAGTACTTTAGTATATAAGTAGGTACTGTAGTCTACATTCTGCATGCGTTTGCAGAGTTCAGCCAAGCGCAATATCTATTGGCTTGACACTCCGCGCGTGACATCTTTATGTCGTTGGAGCGAACTCTCCTTTCGGGTTTTTCCACACAACACGAGTATCAAATTGTGTAGTCTGAAGTTATTGCAGAAGCGATGCTCAAGCAATCCTTTGGAAATAAGGCATGGCTGTAGCAATCTGGTTACACATCACTGTACCAAAGATACTAATTGACTAGGAACTGGAAAGAAGATAAAATAACATCTCATAACCTCCGAGCACTCTGATTCGGAAAAAATGTATCGGTAATCCGGTGACGTACTGTATGAGAGGCCCACAACTTGTCAGAAAAAGAAATCTCTGAAACAGAAGCATTTCATATTACGTCGACTTTGGGTGAAGACTAGAAATTCATTTGCATACGGATCTTATTGCCATGACCTACATGCATACTACTTCGTCAGTACGATAATGACGTTGGATTCTGAGCTCACAAGCAGACAAAGACGAACGTAATTGGCATTTGATTTGCACGAGTTTCAAGTTCTGTTTCTGTATCTTCAGATGTAATATTTGATTCCTTGGAAAATATGCCGGGAATGTGGAGGGAATACGTCAGTTTGTGGACAGATAAGACATGACTGAAAGCAATGACTTCTAGCTCGACAGCAGTCTGTAGAGTGGCGAAGATAATATGAGATATGACACAAAAAACGAGAGTACATTCTGGAGAAACAAACCACCTACACAGCAAATCCAGCACCGGCAGTCACACGGATCTCAATTAACGTAGACCATGAGTCGGGTCGATGTCGACTAGCCTTAGTGCCTGGTTTCGAAGTCACACGAAAGACACTTCAAGTGTTTCATTTTACGGCTGAAGGATCATCGTAGTTGATGGAAGGAACATAGTCCGAAGGTGCTCACTATGACGTATTTATATACGTCTGGAGATTTGAACTCTGTATAAGCTTTCTTTTGCAGCGTAAGGGCAGCCATACGTACTGTGTGGGACGATCAGAGATCTCGAAAAAAGGAAGGAGAGGAGCGCAGTTTATGTTCGACAAGATCAGGTGTGCATGTCAATTCGATAGCTTCTAATGACTTCAAACTCGGTATTTAAGCAAGAAAGTATGGGATTATAGAAACAGGCAATGTAGAATACGAAGTACTATTTCCGGACTATAATATCATCAACCCTAATAAGATCCACCGGAAATCTATTCCCAAAGGTCAGCAGAGAGTCAAAGCTAAGGAACGGATTGGTAGATACGTACAGTAGCATCATCGCTATCGACTGTTCCCGCTGAACCACCGGTGATCTTCAATTTCGAGAAGTCCCAAGTTCTGCAAAGAAGATTAAGACGTATTGTGGTATGTGTTTGAAGACAAATGTTTACCCAGAGCAGGCTCCGCAGTCAACAGCCAGGCGCTTGGCATCATCTCCAACCCTATAGAAAACTTATGTGAACAGCGGCGATATGAACGAGGGTGCCGGGCTCACTTAATGGTGGTGGTGCTTCCAGTGAAGTTCACGTCCCTGTAAAGCTATATCAAAATCTGTACTCATGGTCCGGGCATGGATTTGGCTCACGAGATAGGTCCACCAGTTCCAGGGGTACCCTCGTCATCAGGGTAAGATTGGGTAATCAAGACGCCGTACTCGTCAATGCCGCTGAGTGTGTTTCTATCGTACGAGCAGGCATAAGAAGAAGCCTGAATCAGCAGAGTGCAACTCACCCAGAGTACGTGATACCAGAAACGGAAGCACTAGTCGCAGAGGCCTTGACCTTGATTCTAGGTGCATATTCAGTAGAGGGAACACTGGTAGATTCTCGAAGGCTTTACCTGAATCCGTACATCGAATCCGTTACGGTGTTTCCAGAGATGGTGACATCGGTGACGGACTTGCCACTAGAGATAGAGCCGATGGAAATGCCGTGACCACCAGAACACTTGTTGTTCTTGAAACTGGTGGATGACATCAAATGAATGACGGCTAAGAATGGCATAGAACATACGTGATGTTCGAGCCATCGTTGATGGCGATACAGTCATCCTGGTTCTTGACAACAGAGTTTTGGATAGTCACGTCGTCAGCGGAGACGTCGAAACCCTAACGTGATCAGCTTTTAGAGTTAAATAAATGGAATTTTACTTACGTCGGTATTGTGGCCGAGGGAATTGGTATCACCATCGCTGTTGTCGATCTAGAAAGCAGCTCTGAGGGCTATGGGGCATAAAAATGACGGTAAACGTACGGTGATGCTGTCGAAGGTGAGGCCATCACTGTTACCAATTGATACAGCCTGGGCAGGGCTGTTCAAGACCTGTCGCTTACTCTCAATTTCATATTGCAGGAGAAAAATGAATTTACTTACAGTGAAGTCGGAGTAGGTACCGGAGCCCTTGAACCTAAACGCGATATTAGGTACTTGAATGCCATTCACACTAAAAAGATTTACTTCAGGAACGGATGAGGTTTGTCAACACCGCCGTTGGTGCCTTTACCATCCCAGTAACTGGCGCCGTTTCCCTATTGCAAAGCATGTAAAGCTGAAGTGGCAGACAACAAAATTACCCTCACGTCGAACGAGTATCCGGCGCCATTAAATGTGACGTCGTCACCGTCGATGGTGAACAATGGGCCATCGCCTATAATAAGAACGAGTCAGGTTCTCGTCGTGCATCTACAAAAATTTCGCACTGGAGGTCTTTGCGAAGGTGATATCGCCAGCCATGGTGATGGTTGCGCCTGACTTGGGCTAATGCATGAATCGTGTCAGGATATTGCCCTTCCGAAACACAGATCCTCAACTACGTACAGACAGCGTCAAAGTGCCTAAAGGTATTGTCAGTCAGCGTACGCAAAAGACAAATACTCTCTCTGCTCACTTCCGCTGGGAACAGTGAAGGCTTTGATGGTGACCGACGAGCAGCTCGAGATGGACGACGCCGTGGAGACAGAAGAGATCGTGCAGCTAGTGCGTTCCTCGAGCTCTCCTGTCGGGATGGCCGACACGAGGGCGAGAACGGCAGCGGTAAAGACGAATTGGCGGAAGGCGTGCTTGAACATGATTCAATGAAACTGGAAGCAAAACTCAAGAGATGCTGAGCGTTTCAACCTCAACAAATCCTGATTTTATACCATTCAACAGACTGTGCAGGAAGATTCACGGAGACGGGCGATCAAAAATATGCTTCTGCTAAGAACACCTGAACGATCCGTATAACGAAGTAGGGCTTGGCATAATTTTGCACGGGACGTTTGCATAGCGACCCGGGTTCTGGTTGCTCCGGAAGACGTCGCTCAAAGTCCGAGGGCGAGAATATCTACAATGATAGTCGCAGTGGTCAGAAGTATATTTGAATGGTTTCAGCATTGAGGAATGACTAGAAAGACCCTCCGTTTTGGTACGATTTTGGACTACGAGAACTATAATCACCGACCTCTGGGTTAGCTGCCATAATAAGTAGGTGTGGGATGTATGCTCTTCTTCTGCTGGTACTATTCTTTCTTATTCGCCTTTCGTTTTGTCCAGACCATCTCGCTCATAAGCGGCGCGGTCAGTATTTCCGGGAGAGAATCCGAGCGCGCTTTGGGGCCCACATCCACCCGTCCCTCTGCAACCGTTGTCCGACGCAAAGGAGATATATTTCCAATCTTGACTGCTTGAGAAAGAGATGTGAATTTGCCTGGGTGAGACTACCGACGAAATGCCGATTGAGAACACGAGTACAGCGTCAACGCGTAATCCGAGAAGTTTAAAGGAAGCACCCAAAGTTGCATTTCCCTACACAGTAGATCGGCCTCGGGCTGCCCACATTGCCCCCATTTCTATTCGTGCCCTATAGCGCTCCGTAAGCTACGCAAGCTATCAAGAATAGCTGAATGCCAGACGTTAGGTCGCGGTGACGACCCTCTTTCTCTCCAAATCTTCCCTACCGGTTAACAGGGATAATCAGAAAAAATCATTGAACCTGTACCATCGTGGTCGTCTTCGTAGCTTTGGTATTGAGTGCAGTGATTCACTTCAAGGTCAGAATGCACCAGGCTCCTCCACGCAGGCGGCTTGTTCAACATCCAGTGATATTGGACGCCAGTTGAAGACAAGCTGCATGGCATGAAAGGGTCCTACGAAGCGGCTGGTTTGCAGGAGGTCCGTATACAGAAGAGGCACGGTATGAGATGATGGTGAGAGGAAGCATTATTATTTAATGCCAAGCGTTGATGTTGCCATGATCGACCGACCTTCTCTTTTCGTGACCATGACTATCATCATGGCCGCCATTCTTTGCGCACGAACCTCAGCAGCCCCGGCAAAATTACCAACAACTTGGACGTCCGACGTCAAAACTACCAACCAGTCACACCTTTTGGGCCTTGGAGGTAACCAATCATTGATGATGGGCACTAGCCTTGATTGGGCTGACACTGGGGGCTGGGATTGAATAGCAGATTGGACCAACCTGGTGCGTGCCTGGCTTGTTCTGTAGATTTCACCGCTCTGATACTTGTCAAGCTCACTCGATTTGTCTGCGAGTGGTTGCAGACAAAGCCTCACGCCTGCGAAGCATCGTCTTTCGCCTTGACGCCTGCATATGCACCAAGGATAAAGTTCATGAGATAGCCTGTAGTGCTTCTTGCCACCATCATGCCCAGGGAACGCCACTTACCAGGAAATCTATATTATCAGGATGTCGTCATGCGATTATGTTTTGGGAAACACTTTCTCGCTCGATACCGACCAGGCCACTCCTGCCAAGAATCCGCGTCTTTAGTCGTCTAGAAAACGGGCGCAACCTCACTATCGACCATAGCCGTAGCACAAAAGATCGTTATATCGAAGGTCTCTTGGATGCAGCGTAACCTGCGCCTGCGGTGGACAAGGATGTCAGCAGACCTGAGAGCACAACACAGGAAATGGCCACGCTCACGGAGCATCAATCCTTGTTTTGTTCAACCTGCTGTCATGACCAGCGTCGAATGGTCCAAAAACGATACCAGAATGACGAGATTAATACAGGTAGCCCGAGGACGGTCGGCCGTATACCATATTACATCCAGTGCCAGCCCCCGAATGCTAGCCGAGGCGTCATCCTTGAGAACGAAAATTAGTTGAATGCACGTTCCATTTCCTGCTCTGCGGAGAGTTTCTTCATTTTCAAGTACACAGAACAACGTCCACTTTCTAGTGTGCGCCGTATACAACGGGGATGTTACCTTTCGCCTAATCAGAACACACTACTGGAGACAAATCACGAAGTAACCTATCCGCAGGAACGAGGCGGTCTTAGGAATTCATCGGATCTGGTATTGATGTGATATTTCGGACTTCCCAACACTATCAACGATTTCGAAAAATTCTAAGAAGGATTTAGATCCACGGTATCGTCCGACTATTTTGAAAGTGGTAACCCTTCATAGGTAGGTATAGAATGAGGTAGGGCTTCCTCAAACATTGTCAGTATTGAGGCGAGTCGTATGATGCTTTGTGCATCCACAGAATACCGCACTCAAGGCGGATTATGTCAAACTTGACCACGACGTACTGACTAGGAGTCGACCCTAGACAACATTTTGTGTTGCTTCGGCTGTTTGTCGTGTAACCTTGAAGCGTTCCTGGCACTCATTAATTATTCACAAACATCATTAGTTCCCTAAACGCGGCTGCGGCGTGAGAATGGTCATGCAATAGTGGAGGTTCTTCAACAGACAGGTCTAGGTCCGGGTGTTTATCCGCACAAAAGTTGTAGTCATTGAAATAAGCCGTGACGGTCTCGTCCAGTGAATCTGAGCAATTTTCTATCAGTCTTTTTTTGAAGCAAATCATCTACAGACATCACCCCAGTTTCCGGTGAAAGTGCGCACTTGAGACGACTATCTCTTCGAACTAATATTTCAAAGTAGTGTGATAGAGAGGTAGTCCAGCTTACTCCTTGACCAACCAAGTGAGAAAATAGGATAATCGGGAGTATATTAAAAAATAGTATTATGGACTAACAAATTGCGCGGAATTGACGGCCTTAGTATGTACCCCCAGAAATCTATGCTTAAAGTCAGAAGATGGTTGACACTAAGGGATTGACACGTACAGTAGCATCATCACTATCGACTGTTCCCGCCGAACCACCGGTAATCTTCAATTTTGAGAAGTCCCAAGTTCTGCCGATGAGAGGATTAGATTGTCTCGCTCACGCGTGAACATGAAAGCTTACCCAGAGCAGGCTCCGCAGTCGACGGCCAGGCGCTTGGCGTCATCTCCAACCCTAGTAGACATTCGCATAAGCACGGTAGAGAATCATTGAATTGCGGGGCTACAAACTTACGTGATGGAGGTCGTGCTTCCAGTGAAGTTCACGTCCCTGTAAGGCGATATCAAAATCTGTACTAGACCGGACAATCATTGGCTCACGAGATGGGTCCGCCAGTTCCCGGGGTACCTTCATCATCGGGATAAGACTGAGTGATCAAGACGCCGTATTCGTCGATGCCAGTGAGGGTGTTGCTTTACGAACAGGCATGAGAGAGAGCTTAGTAATTCGAAGTGACTGCTCACCCAGAGTATGTGATACCGGAAACCGATGCGTCAGTGGCTGAGGCCTTGACTTTGATTCTGAGCAGGATCTCAGGATAGCAAACACATTGATAGAGTCCTGGAAACTTTACCTGAATCCGTACATCGAGTCCGTAACGGTGTTTCCAGAGATGGTGACATCGGTGACGGACTTGTCACTAGAGATAGAACCGATTGAGATTCCATGGCCGCCAGAACACTTGTTGTTCTTGAAACTGGTGGATGCATCTGGTGAGTGGTGGCTTCTACAAGAGGACTAGCACGTACGTGATGTTAGAGCCATCGTTGATAGCGATACAGTCGTCCTGGTTCTTAACGACGGAGTTTTGGATAGTCACGTCGTCGGCAGAAACGTCGAAACCCTACAGATGATCAGCTATCACAGCACAGCCAAATGAAACTGTGCTTACGTCGGTATTGTGGCCGAGGTCATCAGTATCACCATCGCTGTTGTCAACCTAGAAAGCTGATCTGAGGCCAACGTAGCACGATCTAGAGACGAGAAACATACAGTGATGCTGTCGAAGGTGAGGCCGTCACTGTTACCAATAGATATGGCCTGGGCAGGACTGTTTAAGACCTGTCGTTGACGTTCAGAATCATGAGTAAGAGGGGGGGAGAGAAGCTACTTACTGTGAAGTCGGAGTAAGTACCAGAGCCCTTGAACCTATCCATACCACCATCAGGCTCTCAAGCATCACGAAAAAGAAAATTGCGCACTTCAAGAACGGATGAGGTTTGTCAACACCACCGTTGGTGCCTTCGCCATCCCAATATTCGGCACCATTTCCCTATTGCAAAAGATGGTGACTTTGAAGCGTCTAAAATGATGTGCTGCTCACGTCGAAGGAGTATCCCGCGCCATTGAAGGTGATGTCGTCACCGTCGATGGTGAACAATGGCCCATCGCCTGGGAGGAAAACGAGTTAGGGTTTTAGACAGGCACCTAGCAGAAGTACGTACTAGAGGTCTTGGCGAACGTAATGTCCCCAGCCATGGTGATGGTCGCACCTGATTTGGGCTAAACGCATGCATGTGTTATACGTCCCAAGCTGACCCGAATTCAAGAGCAACTTACGGAGAGCGTCAGAGTACCTGGAGATCACTGTAAGCAAAGCAGAAAGCGTATCACAGGAGCGTATGTGGAACTCACTACCGCTGGGAACCGTGAATGCCGAGATGGTAACTGAAGAGCAGCTCGAGATGGACGAGGCCGTCGAGACAGAGGATATCGTACAACTGGCACGCTCCTCGAGCTCTCCAGTTGGAATAGCCGATACGAGGGCAAGCACAGCGGCGGTGAAGACGAACTGGCGGAAAGCGTGCTTGAACATGATGCAAGATATAAAAGATTGAAAGCAACGAAGAGATGCTGAGTGCCTCAGCTTCAACAGGTTCTGGTTTTTATACCATTCAGAGGACTGTGCTGGAATATTTACGGAGGTGGATGCCTAAAAATAAGCTTCTTCAAAGAACGCATAGACGATCTACATACCAAAAAAGGCTGGGTCATGATGTTGTACGGGAATGTTTCAAGCGAAACGGCCCGCCCGTCCCCCGCGGTCCAATGTGTGCCGTCCTAAAGACCAATCCCTTGTTCGGATTCTAAGGGTTCATTTCCTATGTGTCTGTGCAAACAATCATAAGAAACATCCACAAATTGAGTAGCGTTATAGACGATTTCCATGTCATAGAGGCTCTCTTCGGTACGCCTGGTGTGAGTGTATTGCTTTTGCATCCGAATTCATCCATCCAGGTTCATTTCCCGCCATCAACCGTCCTTAGCGACGCGGTCCAATTTTCCGAACTAGAGCTAGAAACAATCACCCTGCCCTTTGCAATGGAGCATTATACGGCCTACCTTCTCTTGTCGAAAATGCATCTAGAAAGGAGCTATTTCAGCAGATGTAAATGTAGAAACACAAATAAAATTGATGAAGCCCCCTCGAGGGGACGAAGAGGCTAGATCAGCCAGTCCTCATTTCGGCTGCGCAAAATGATCACCTGGTAAAAAGAGTCGGGGAAATTAGTCAGGTTCACTGAATAGCTTCTCTGAGCTCGATAAATCCCCTCGAGATTCGGCTCAAGAAAAGTGGTGGCGACGGTGTTTATGCTATTGATTGGCGGCCGCTATACCGCTGATGCACAGCGGCGTATTGGAGAAACGATTCAAGTTGACTAGACCGGAAAACATTTATATGTCAATAACAATATGTCAAACTAAACAACAGACACCGGAGTCTTTGCTTTGTACCACGCAACCTTGCCGGAAAAAGCTGCCCAAGTATTGCAGCGGCGGCAGCAGCGATACGATAATTGCCAGCCTATTTGCTGACGGATTCGCCAGTGAAATTTAACAGACTAGCCAAAAAGTAGAATAAGCCATGATTCTTTCCGCCTATAAAGTGTTGTGGGGTATTGTGACTCGGTAAAGGGTATGGACAACGCTAGTCTGTATTAAAGACATGGACTTGGACAGAAATAAGTACTAAAGAAGCACCAGACTTTGGAAACGCGCGCCTCATAGCACATTTATATATCAACATCTTGTCGTACAATGCCACAGGAAATCTCTTTGCATGAGAATCCAGAATTTGGTATGCCATAGGTCGTTTGGGGCGCTGCTTGTACCGCAGTCCGTTTTGATGCGCATTCAACTCACATGGAGGTGTCGGCACAACCATGAATTAAGGAATTCGGTAACCATTATACGCTATAAAGTCACTTTGTGCTTGATGCGCGAACTCGTGGTGTTACTAAAGTGGTCAGTGTTAATCAACGGTGGTACGAATCCGCCTTACATGGAATCGGGTGCTGCCTTTCACAGTTCCAACTGCAATACATGTACGCAATAAAAATGACCAATCAATACCCAGCCACAAAGAATTGAGATCGAATTTTGGACGATGGTAAGTAGTAAGAGGAAGAAGAAGAATGTTTTTCCTTTTTATCGAGCCAAGCCATGAGGAGGGGTCTGTGACCACCAGAAGAGTGAAGAGGGAGGAAAAAGAACTGACATCTGAGGCTAAAGGAGGATGCCAAAAGCTCGAACTTGCGAAAGGGGGACTCGGAAGTTGAACCCTCGGGTATCCGGGAGACCTGGGACCTGGACAACTGGGAGATGAAGCAGGTACCACCCAAACACAAAAGGGAGAAGGTAGATGGGTGGAAAAAATGAGTGAGAGAGCAGCACAGAGCGCAGGACAGCGAACAACTGAAGAGATGCGAGCACGGACAAGAAGACTAGTCCGAGCACATGCTATTTGGCAAGAGGGGGAAAAACAAATAGGACACTCGTATTTCCGACTAACTCACATGTAGATGCTCGATACGCTATCATTTCCATGTAGGTGATCGACTCTGCCTCATCGCTGTCAGTTATGGTGTCGGTATTTGCTTGGAGGCTCTCACATTTGGCAGGATGTGCTCAGAATTGGCTGGGAGGGGCCCAATTTTTGTCCTCGGGTACCATTTAATGTAAACATAGTTTGTCCTTATGTAAAATTTCAGCGTTAGCATTGGCTTTGGACTTTGAAGAGCTACCAGTCGTTTTTACAGTCTGAGATGCAGATGTCTGCGCTAACAATTCAGGCAAAACAGTGTGACGAAAGCTGAATGCGGATTGTCACGCACGCCTCTCATAAGAACGTGCACATGGCTTAAAGTCACTAGTTCAAGTGCACTAAAATAATTCCGGGTGACTAATACAAATTACTCCTGAACGTTCCCACACTTTGGATGCTGGGCCCCTCTGCCTTTTCGCCGCTAGTATATCATCCACGCCGCAATCGCATTTAGGGGGTCCTCAATCAAGCTAGCGGCCCCTTTGTTTGGCTATACTTTGGTGCTTATCACTCTAATCTCAAGACGATTGGGCCACAAATCATTGCGCCGGCTCACACTGGACCCTTGAGGTTATCACCTGGTTTCCGTCAAGGCAACAACTTGGCAGCCCCCCTCCTCTGACCTTTATAAACTTGTGCTGGTTCCAATGCCCTACATCGAAACACTCTTCTGTTTCCTTCCAGTTCTTGCTCTTACTTTCTGTCACAAAAGCAGCCGGCCCATCATATCGCAAACCACAAATGCCTGCTAACATAGCATTTATATTCCTCGTCTCAACGTAGAGCGAATGAAACCAATGCTGCCACTGCATCCCATCGTTCTGTGATGCCTCGACCTTTTTTTCCGCAGCTGTGCTTCATGGTTCCCGTATCGTCTATTCTGGTTTCTTGCAATCGTTCTCCTCTACTGTACCTGGACGTCGTGTCATCCATCCCCACCCACTGGCAGCATCACGCCCACGCGATCCTCAGCGAGTAAATCATTGGATGTTTGTTACCTATATTATTAGTTTTATGTACTTTGTTCTAATTTTTGGCTCAGAACGAACTCGACCGGAAGTTGGTAAACACTGCGAAAGAGACAGTGAGGCTGTTACAAGACTTGGAAGCGGAGGAGGTGTACCATACGACTGGAGACGCTGGCTTTGTAGAGGTTTCTCAAGAGGCCAAGACCAGAACATCATCACGGTGGACAGACGCGCGGTCCGAGTCCGACTTGAGAGACCTCGATGGGCTCAATCAACTACGTGACTGCAAACCGCACGCGCTTCCTTATCACGTGAGACATGATTCACTGAATGATCACGTCACAGTAAGGTCACATTTGAGTCGCCTTTCTTGATACTCACCAGCAACATTACAGGCCCCATGCCGCGTAGACGCTTCCAGATTTTGGGTCGTTGTCATTAGCATTGACGCTTATAAATCCTATCCACTGCACGGATGTGTGTCCGATGCGTTGTTGATTGAGAAATACCTCACTGAGCACCTTGGCGTGCCAAAAGACCGAATCCAGCGCCTTATCGGTCACCAAGCATGTACCTATCCAGGAGATACCTCTGTTCCTTCCAGTGATAACATCGTACGAACTCTCCTCAGTATCGCATCAAACCAACACATACAGTATGGGGATAACATCGTCATCTATTACTCTGGCTACGGATCGTCCTATCCCTGTTCAGAGTACTTCCACGATTCCCACCGCTCTGAAGATTCCGACGTTTCCCATGATTCCGACGCGGACTTGTAGTGCAAAAATAAGCCGAGCCATCGAGGCTTTCTGTCCCATGGATCGTAACACTCTCGACCCCAACGGTACCCCTATCCCTGACATTAGCGACCGAGAGATCAACACCATCCTTTCCCATATTTCTGATGAGAAGGGAAATCGAATCATAGTTATCCTGGACTGCTGCGGAATGTGTCTATTAGTAGCCTAGACTATCGCACTGTCCCCCCACTCACTTCTCCCGAGGACATGCTCCTCACCGCGGACAAGACGCTGAGGCACTTACCACACTATAAGTCCATAGTGGTGGAGGACTGGCGCTCGGATGCGTATTGTCACATAGCCTTAGCAGCGTGCAGGGGTTATCAGTTTACGAATGAGAGTCTGGGAAAGTCGGGGTTTAATGGTGTTTTTACTTGGAGACTTGTTCAAACTCTCAAGTCTGGTCACTTGGGAGAAGGATAATCCTATGTTGATCTAGTAAAAGCCTTGCCTCACTCGCGCCTCCAGAACCCAATCGTTTATGGGAAGAACAAAAACGCACGGCTGTGGTTTCAAGGTTGAAGACAAAGATTGCAAATGGCAATACTGTCATATGATGACAGGCTGGTGAACCTCCTAACTGATGATAATGACGTGATAAGTAGACTGACCACAAGTAGTAGTATTATACTTTGATTACTTGATATATTTAACAAGGACATGGGCGAGCATCAAGAAAAGTTGACCTCGTCTGATTTAAGACGTTACTGCTGTATCGTGAGAGCTGCCATAATAATGAATGAATTTTCGTATCAATGCAAACCAGCGACAAGGTCAAATCCCAATGTACCAAATCGAAGGGTCTTCGAACACCCAATACACGTGAACACAACGATTGCCATGACTTTGTGCGCATGTCATGCGACGAAGGCAAAAAGTATAACCTCAAAAATCATGGTCGGTAAGATAAACATGAAAATTCTGTGGGCAAGTACAACAAAGGACACAAGATACTCACAGTTAAAGTTATTATGCATCGAGTGTGTGCTCTAGAATAGGAACGTACAACACAAGAAACGCGACAACGCTAAGCAGACCAAAGTAAATCCATACGACGCAGCGCTGTATATGTACAACATGGTAAACCAATTGTCTACCTACAAAATTGACGTTCCGATCGAGTTGACGACTATGACATTTTTTATGTTCATTTTTGCGTAAGTTACCGACACATTACATTCATTTCCTGTACAGCAATCACGTCCGTGATTGTTTTATTAGTCCATAAGAAAATCGGGTGTGGAAATTTGTCTGCAAATCTAATTAGTTGGTGCGAAGACTTTGTCAAGTGGAACGGGTTTCGTGCTTTCGGGAAGAAAAGTTGGCGCATTTCTTCGTAGGACTTGTTGGCTATATTTCCAAAAATTCAACTAGTGCCTTCTCCCCAGAACCCTCGTGCCTTCGAGCTTCCTTTGCATCTGGCTGACTCTTTTTGCAAATGAATCAGGCCATCCCGGCGCACTGTTATCCTTCTCATAAGCTCAATTAATATGATATGTCAATCGGAGAAGTATGAATCATTACCCTTTTGAGATTATACACATCCCGCATCCTGTCTCGCTGCATGCTCATAACACACATTACCTCAGAGACAGGTCATCGCACTCGCACCATAGCTTCTGTCTTCGCCAGATAAGGTCTGCGTGAGCCTGAGGTGATCATGAGCAGTTTCTCTATCATTCGATGTGAGGGGCTGTGAGATTGGCTATATTCATAGAATAAAATTAAGTCAGAAACAGTTGTAGAATTCGAAAAAATTATGGTCACAAGCACCTTTTAAAATTTCATTATTAAACTAGAAGCCACAACATGTAAGAGGAAGATCTACCTTGACGAGTATTACCTGAAGGTTCGCTTCTAAATCGACGGCGGCATGTACATGATGTAGAGAGCACGCTCACACTGGTGTCATCAAATATTAAAATCTGCCAGATTTGCGGGGTCGACCGTCTGAGAGTGCATGGGGTTAGAAGTGAACTGTAATCAAGGCAACATCGAAGGTGATTCAAGAGCGTGGGAACATAGATGACCGATCATCCACGTTCGGATCGGGCCGTACGACCTCTTATGCAGTTACCGCCATGACTGAAGGTATTCCCTTTACCCCTCTTCTCCATCTGTTATAGAACATATTCACTATCTCTATAGTTGAGCTTAATCCACTGTTGGACTTCCTTGCGGGAACTATCAGTGTAAGTGGATCACTGGACTTGGAGCAAGCCTGGCTGATTATCTTCAAGGGCATAGCTGGTCTTGTCGTCGGATACCCCTTTGACACTGGTAATTGGGCAGAGGGCATATAGATGAAATTCTTATTGCTTTATCTCAGTCAAAGTTCGATTCCAGAATCCGGAGATGACTGGAAAGTATCGCTCGACAATGCACGCGCTCGGGACGATCATTAAGGAGGAACGATTCGTCGGGTTGTACAAAGGGATTACATCACCACTGGTATGTCGACAGTATTATACTAATTTAATTGTTTTGTGTTGATGTCTATCTTAGGCCACCGCTGCCCTAATGAACGGACTAGTGTTCGCCTCATATCGGTTTTTCATGAAGATCCAGTTAGAGAATAACAGTTCAGTTCCTACGCTTACTCAAATTGCTCTTGCCGGTGCTGGAAGTGGAATTGTATCCTCGTGTGTACTATATCCCATTGAGCGGTATCTAATCCTTAACGGTGACTGTACAGCATCGTGACAACACCCACAGAATTGATAAAAATTCGTCAACAGTCTCTTCTCGTCCCAAGTTCGACTTATGAAGTAATCCTGGATATTTTAAGAAAAGATGGGATTCGTGGACTGTACCGTGGCATGAGTGCGACTGCACTCAGAGATTTGGGTTACGGATCCTACTTCTTTGCGGTATTTCCTCATGATTTCTGTATTGATGAGTATCTAAAGAGGCTCACAGTACGAAGCGACGTCCCGATTTTTTACACCGGTTTCCGACTCTCCTAACTCTCCTTCTGAGATTCAGCTCCTGCTATCACAGGTCGATGGTCAGGTTCGGACACCTTCATGGGCTGCGATGCTATTGGCTGGTGGTGTGGCTGGCGTAGGCGAGTCCAACTATTTTCTAAGGATACATTCACCCACTTGTTACTGCTTTTTAGCCGGGTGGATGACGACTTTTCCTCTTGATGTTGTAAAAACTCGCATGCAAAGCACCGAATGCTCACATGCAAGTTCGATGTCAAGTTCGAACACAGGGTCGAGTCCAAGTTCTCCTCTGCTACCACCTAGGGCAAATCCATATCGAACTGTGTGGTCCACGATTGTGACGTCTTATCGAGCCGAAGGATTGGCAGTGTTCTTTCGAGGATTGGCGCCTACTCTCATTCGGTAAGATCTTTTCCTGGACCACTTTCAAGGGTCTAATTCGATGTCATTAGTGCTGTACCAGTGAATATGGCAACCTTTGCCACCTTTGAAGCTGTTATACACTGGTTTTCATAAAAGTGGACGACCACCCAAGGCTCGTTACCGTGAAAATCAATTAGAACCACACTCTTTCTCACACAACCAGGCAATTACTACATCATGTGTATTACTTACCATCTCATCAAACTAGTAAACACCTGCACTCTTATCCTTGTCCTTTGGCATAGTCAACATCAGCCAGCCACGCTCGCTCATGTGGGCCAAAGTCCTATGATCAAACGCAAGGAATGTTCGTGAAAGTTCTGCCTCGGCTTGTTTTATTGGGACCGCACAATCACATGGATGCACTAGGGGCTTTGAGCTGTCTTCGTACGTGCCGCGCTTTCTGGAATCAAGGCAAATTCTCACCGGGCTGTTATCAAGCAAGTAATATATACTGATGTGCTCTTCTGGCCTGTTGTGAAACTCCCGATCTTCGGGTCGTGCTCCTATATACGGCTGATATGTAGGGTCGATGACCATCCATCCCTCATGCATTTCCATGCTGATTGCCGGTGCTTCGTGGGCATGCTCTTCGATCATTTTCGAGAATGCTCACAGTAGCTTGTAGAAGCTCAAGTCGAAGTTTGAACTCAGAGATTCAGCGAGGATATATCATATTCACACTCCTCGACCCCAAGGTCGGCGATGATACTCGCAAATCGTCATCGCATTGCAGTCCATGCCTGTGTACATAACGATCGCTACCTACCTCCGAGCGGTAACTCACAACTCTTCACTTATGTATAAGGTGACGCATCAACAGGCACTGGGTCAATCTAGATATGTCTGTCGGGCCAATCTATGGCATACATATTCTGTGTTACAACACTTCTTCGTCGTCTTTCTCATGATCTCACCTAGCCATCAATAAGCCAACATCGGTTCACGATCACGCCTGCTAACCAGTCCTTTCAAGCCCGACCACCGAACATGTGGAACCGTCGGACATTCTGATGCCTTCGAGGAGATAATAACGACCCGCCTCGGAATGACATTCATGCCCGAGTCGTCAGATCAACCGATCTGCAGTGATTTCCTATTACGGGGCAACTGCACCGCTTCCTCGCTGTGCCATACACAGTCACAGCAGGCCAAATTAGGACATCGCCTATCCATTGATTAGATTTCTCCGTCTTGTATATAATCCCCGTGCATTCAACATGCACCCACTGTTTCAATAACCACCTACGCTGATATGACATTTTACGCCTACGTCGATGATAACGGTACCTCATATGTCGGCTATTTTGCCGGTAATCCTCATGACAGGATCACTGTTTACTCCGACGGAACAAATAGCCTGGAGTGGTACGATGCTGGTCAAGATCCAAATGAAAGAACGAAGGTCCGTCTGCTCTTGTGATCATTGTTTCTCCCCGAGTCCGTGACAATTACCTTTTAGGGGAAGGGAATACAATGTCTTAGGCTCTACTTCGGAAAGAAAGCTGCGTACTTCTTCAGGGAAAACTGTTATCCGGCGTAAGTACACATTTGACTGTCCTTCTGTTGTGGACCTTACATGACCGTGGTGGTTTCCCAGACCGGATAGCCAGTGTATGACTCAGTCGCCTGTATAGCTCCCTATGCACCTGAACGAACGAAGGTAGTCCTTGCACTGTAGAATGCAGTGAGCACAGAAACGGGAAGTCCAGGATCGCTACAATGCCTCCACGGACATGCTTCCAAATCCAATGCCAGATGCTATTTCATGTTAATTATACCATATGTACGCGTTAATTATATGCCTCATACATTAAGGATGCTTTGAAAGTGAAGACAAGTCCGAGAGGGCAAGATATCAATCACCTTCGGTCAGGTTTTGGGGAACTACAGGCGAAATATAGTATTAGTGAAGACAGGATTCTGAGCCGATAACAGTGGTTTGTGTTTAAGTGTGCAGGTCGTACTCCGCGTTCGGGTTCGATTCAAGTTAACTAACTCAGAGGCTCCAGAAGCGGCTTGATTCTCAAGAGATGGATTTTCCCTGTGGAGCCGTCAGTGACAAGTTTATTGTAGTGACCATCTTAATCGTTTATTATGTACGTGAGCTAGTCGCCAAAACGAAATCTACATCGTGATCTCGCCCAGGAACGATACATCGTTGTCACAAGGTGTACCTAATTGCGATGATCAGCTTATTGGAGAACCTCGTCAAGTACGACCGCTCACCTAAACAAGGGGGAGTCGGCGCCTAGATTGGCGAATTCTGCCTTTTGATCTCCTTGTATGCGTTCTTTCGCACAGAGCACCTCCTTCGATTGATTGAGTCTCTGGTAGAGGCATATTGTGAACGCGGAGAAGACGAATGCCATACACAGAAACCCGAGCACGATGCCTATTGCCATCATTATCTCGTTCTCACCAACAAGAAAGAGTTGCGTACCATGACCCAGGTGAAATCTGGGAGAGTCCTGTGTTCTATAGATGAACGAAGAGCAAATCCTACGAATGAAGCTCAGCACGTCCGTTCGTACCAATCGTACAACGCATTACCCTCCAAGATTACCGACACCACTTTGGAGACCTATGATCACACCTTTCTTCAGCGAACTACCTGCGTTCCCCGAACCCCAGACCAGCATCAGAGGAACTGTCGGGAAAATCCCACAGGTAATCAAAATACAACCTGCATACCCGACACCAGGCATGGTAGCCGGATTCGTGGTATAAAGCATCACATATCCAATGATAGCGAGTAGCGAACATCCCATGATAAATGGTCCGCGCACCTTGAACCTGTCAGACAGAGAACCAAGTGCGATGGTCAAGACGCAACCAATTGCGTAAGGCGGTATTGTCATCCTGGAAAATAGAATCGGCCTAGATATTACTGCTGAGATGCACAACTTGGGGAAAAGACGTACAGCTGAGCGTGAGAAGCGGAATATCCCAGGGCGTTGATAATGGTGGGAAGAAATATTGAGATAGAATTCAATGGCATGACCATACTAACGTCGATGTCAACAGCAAGCTCGACATCTCTATGACGTCCGAACCGTCGTACCCAAGGTATATGATGGTTTGCAGCCATGATTTGTAATCCCGTAGCGCTTCCCACACAAACCGCATATCAAAGTGGGATGGCTCTCCTTCATTATCACGGCGAAGGACCTCTACAAGATGAAGCTTTTCTCTTGAGGTGAGAAATTTGGCAGTGCTCGGGTACTATCCTCGTGCTAGTAAGCAACAATCGTATATTTTATTATTGGAGTATTCTTACGTCGGGCAGCTTCCAAAATGCAAACATTGAAGCGACGACGGTTGCTGGGATTAGCAATGTGAGCTCAGAGTTGAGGTATTGATTGAGGGATTCCGCACCTAATCCTTCCAACAGAAACTACACAGCAGGGGACTCAATGTTCGGAATGCTGTCATCATCCCATTATCGAATTACTCACAATCCAGGCCCATCCACGGAGGTTTCCAATACTACACGGCATCATATCAGCATTAAACACGGATGCTTAGTACGCAGATCCCGTTGACTGACTGACCCATCCATTTTTTCAATGGCGAACGCCAGTAAGCCACCAAATGCACCTGATTGGAAATAAGTTTTTGAAGGATATGTCTGAGCTTGACTTACCGGACAGAGTTGCAGTGGAGAAGTAGAGCGACAGAGGACGCGCTTGGTCCTCGCGACGGTACCAAATGGTGATGAGAAATGCTGGAGACAATGATGGAGTCCCGGAACCGAGTAGAAAGGTTACGGAAGGACATACCTACGCCTGGAGGCAGTCCTGCTTCAGCCAGACCTAAGAAAACTCGAGCGCTACATAATAATAGGTAGGAAGGTTCACAGAAACGGAGGGGAACACGTTACATGATGAGGCCGTGATAGCTTTTAACAAATGCCATTGAGAACACTGCCGCCAGAAGTTTCAGATCGTCTTGGCGACTACGACGAGCACTTACTGACGATCCCCCAAACAAACATGATTCCGGGTACTTGATGCGACCAATCAGCGAGATGCCAATGAGCATCGTGGAGATACTTACTCCAAATTGATGGCCGCGTCAGTTTCATGATGACATTACTGTGCAAGACTTGCTCAGCAGCGTCGGGTTGAAGAGCTAAACACCGGTTTACCATGGTATCTCGAGCAGACTATATGGGATCTGAAAGTCTGTCAGTGCTGATGATAGATCAGAAGTGCTATAACGCACAAAGAACACAGCAGCTGCCAGCTGATACCGAGAACCCGTCAATTTCAGATCGTTCCCCATTCCAGCGACCTGTGAAAACAATCAATATATTCTCCAGACACTGATCAGTCTGCTGTCAGATTTACCCTTGCATTGCCTATAAGTTTTTCAGAAGATTAGCACCGGCAGATAGTACATGATATGCATGCGGACCGATGTTTCCTCGATCCCTTCAACGAGGTGTGAGCGATCAAAGCGAAGAAGAAACAATTGACTCACAAAAAGCTGCAAAGGTAGAGGAGCGCTATGATAGGGATTAGGTTCAGATCAACCTTCTGCCGGATGCGTTTTTCGACAACCAATGGTTCGTCTTCTGAGACGGGGCTCGCTAGTATGCTCTTCTCACTGTCCAATCCAGTTGCTGTTGACATGGCGCACTGAGACGAAGGATGGGTATCAAGTGTGCTGCTGCTGATCGATAGTTCCGCGATGCTTCTTAACGTGTAAAAAGGGTAGGAATGCAGTTACGAAATCTGCCAAAACATCGATGCCCTGTCCTTGTGCATGTTGATCCGAAATGTGATTCCTTACGCAGCCAAGGACGCCGGAAGCTAGAGCGCCAAAGAGCAGCGGAGGTAGTGGTATAAGCCGTTAGGCACGTCGCTCTCTATTAGGCTACACAGGAACGTATATCAATATCGATATAGTGCGCTGAGGCGAAACGGTGGCCGAACCAGCCAAAAATACATTTATGTACACCGTGATCAGGTTCATTCGTGGATATCAGGGATGTCATTCTTCCACTTCACACCGGATACCTTGGCGACTTCGATAGCAATCTGGCGGACTGCTTTCACTTCGTCCAGTGTAGCACCGTTCCTAACAGATCCACGCAGATGCCAATCGACTTGACGGGGCGTATCATTGGCGATTAAAGCCGCCACCATGGTGAACGAAGTCTCAGCGGGGGAAACAGCATCAAAAAAGCTGTACGTGTAGCCGTATGCAAAAGTTGTGGAAAAGAACTCTGTGATCATCACGGGTTCAATTTGATTAGCTAATGAATCAATATACCCCACTTACCAAAATCGGGACAAATCTCCCGCAGAAACGGTTGAATCGTAGCTGCGGTTTCTCCGTAAGTCTTCTCGAAGTAATTTTGCCCTTTCTCTGTCAAAGATTCCACGGGCTTCGACACATCGCTGCAGTAAAACGAACTTAACACTGTTAATTGAAGAAAAATACAACGTAAAGTACCGGAGGGGTTTAGCATCGCGCAATTCGTCAGGTACAGCAGGATGTAGCTGCGCAAGCGCGTTGATAGCCTAGCGCCGCACGTCAACGATACTACACTTAAAAGTCGCTATAAACCGACGTACCTTTGGAAATCCAGAGATCAACCCTGATTTAAAGAGAGCGTCACGGATCTTCCTCGCAAGGAGTAGGCGTTGCTCATGAGTTTTTAAGCCCTCGAGCGCGTACTTGAAGACTTCTGGAACGGCTTCCGGTAGATTACTGGAACAAAAAGCAATGGCAGCAACAAGGGACCAAGGACTGATGACTCCTTCATCCTGCTTAGGATAAAGCGCCTCAAGACGAGCGAGAAATTCACGAGTAGCAATATCAGCCATTAGGGAGAGGCACTAAGGACTTTGACGCTGGAAGGTATCTTCTTGTAGCAGTGATTCTGAGATAAGCAGTCGGGCATTGGACTCCATTCCTAAAGATGGTCAAAGAATGCTGGACTAAATTTACCCTCGATGTATTCGGAAGTGTGGAACCATGAATACTGACCTTGAGGTGTGGACGTGGGAAGGGAAGGGAAGGATGGGTAATTTGAAAAAGAATGACCTATATATAGTTAATAATATGTATATTTAATTACCAAATCTTCCTTTTTTAGTTCGAGGGGGTCAATCTCCCCCCAAAAAATAAAAAAAATAATGCCAAATACCTATCACCTTCGCTGACCAACATGTTCGGTGAGCTGAAATTATCCCGCCCAAGAATCTGGCGTCGGTAATTTTGATTTTATTTTGAATCATGCTAAACAGCCGCCACCCGGCGGTGATATGGGAAGCACAGTGACAGATCTACATTCTGCGGACTGCTCCCATCTAACTAACAAGCTTTCATAGTTATTTAAAAGTCAGCTTTGCCAACGATCACCTTCGGAGTGACTAAAAGTCATCAGAATCAGATTGCCCGTGATGACCAGTCGGCCCAGTGGCATGAAGTATCATTTAAGGTGATACATCACGGCTTGTTCAAGTCAGCTGCGCTTCCGAACACGAAACAAGCACTTGCTTTTCAGCTGCAGCTCCCAATCTAATTCTAATTTTCATTCTCGGCCACGGTGACCATATCTAAATACTGATTCTTTTAGACGCTCCACTTGTTACAGCGTTGTTCTGTTGATGCCTGTTGATGCCCGCACCAACCAGAACGAAGGATTTATATGGCACGGCATTTTGGCCTTTCCGAGGACTATGGAGATGAGCTTACGTAGCGTGGTGTTCAATTGAATCCAAGAAGCACGACAGGTAATACACATCTTCTTTCGGATTCGAGTCTCGAGAGACCACGCGCAACTAAGCTTCATTCACTACAGTGCACCCACCTCGCTTTATAACGTCGGACTAGCCAGACCTGGTATCTATCCCCGCCGTGAGCATTTGCCGCCATGCTCGACACAAACGATCCCCTCATAATATTGAAAAGTGAGTGAGTCTGTATGAACTGGAGTGCAGTGATCGATACATGTTCCGTGGCAGTCAGCTGTGCGGTGTGCTCTACGGTGGCTATTGCAACAACTGTTCATCGTCTCTTCATCCGAAGGGGTCGGTACTGGGCTGACGATGTAAGTTCTCACACTCGGATGAGAGAAAAATTAGCTCAACGATTTGTTTACTGCAGGCATGGGCGCTAGTATCCATGTTTGCTCTCTTTTTGCAAATTGCGGCCGTATTCATGCATTTACCGAATCCCGGTGAGCCCTGTTCCGGAGATGCAATTTTGTCCGTGCTTTTAATTTTATCGAGACGTGCTCTCGCGGTCCACACGTATAGCAGCTTACTACCTTATGGCCACCACTTTCTACGTCGTTATATGGTGAGCAGACTACTACTACTTTACTATTACCTCCATAATACTTAGACCAGGACGGCTCGGCTCTCTATACTATTTTCGATTATTCGGTTGGATCCAAGTGAGAACCGACGACGTAGGCTACTATGCATCGCCGCTATATTCATCCTTGTTCTCGCGATTCTTATCGCCCAGCTCTACTGGGTCTGCGAACCACAGCCGGGATGGAAGGATATGAGGAGTCCGCAATGCGTCCTCAACAAGGAAGTGGCTATCTGTCAACTAGTCTGTGAGTCGTTTATGCTCTTCCAATATCTTCGCTCTGCCTGCTTAACGCCATTTCGCCTGACAGCCGATGTGATTGCGGATCTCATACTGATTCTCGCACCGCTAAAACTCCTTGCCGGACTAGAAGACAAAGGTCTTCGACACCGTCTCATGGTCATTTTCTCGACGTGCATCGTGACTACTGTGGTATCTCTTGTTCACGCAGCCTATATTCTCACTCGGGGTGAGTCCAAGGTGGTCATCTCAGCCATAGTAGAGGTATGTGTCCTCCTAATGCAGCTCGATGCCGGTAGGCCAATATCTACGCGCACAGGACTGCGTTTCTCTAATTGTGTGCAATGTTCCCGTGGTTGTCACGGCCGCAATAAGGGTACGAGAACATTCACAGCGTGACAAGGCTCGGAAAGGACACCTAGTGTCGTCGTTTATGCTTTTTGCTACGCGTGTCCTCACGCACAAAGATACGACAACGACGCACCCTGATATACGTGTCACAGCGGTGAAGCTGAACGACATAAATACGGGGACGACAGCAACATCTACGACGATGACTACAATGACTCAGAATAAGGACTTGGTGACGTTTGAACTAGAGGACGAGACGAGTACGTGTGCGCCGACTGGACTGGATTCACGGATCTACAGCGATGGGGGCAAGTCAAACGGGATTGCGTGTTAGTTATGTTGGTTGAAATATTTCCACGATCATATGCGATATACCCAGGGATTGGACGAGCTTGAGTGCGATCTGTGTAGAGTATCAGCTACCGCGGGTAATTTGACCGACGCTTGCCGATACGTGCTACCAAAAGTGATATCAGTATTTACTACAGTCATTGATATTTTAACCTCGATATATTCTCGTGTATTATAACGAACTTATTGTTGTATCTCCTGACTTTTCTCGTTGTATTTACCGCTAATCTACGTCTCGGACCCCAAATTTTCTGGGAACAGTGTTGTGCGTGGGTTCGAAGTCATACAAGGAGATGTGTTCTTTTGTTCCTGTTGCCTCATTCCGAGAAATACATCATGGTATAGAATATGGTTCTAGCTGCCCGCATACCTCAGTCTTTTTCACCTTAGCTGGGTATGCTTTACCTTTACTTCCTTTATGAATACATATAATGATCCTCCCCAAGTGTATCTTCTATAATCTTGGATTCCTGACCTTGGATAAAGGAGGCCAATTCATCTTTGCCGTGAATCATTAGGTCTTGATTAGGTCGATCCAGAACGTATTTCGAATAATTCGACTGTAATCAAATTAGCTCCTTCGCAAGGAGGGTTTGTCGAAAGCTGGATGATAGGTCTCATTCTCAGTGAGTCTTATGGAGTCACACAAAGGAAAGCGCCCATTTCTGGAACAATTCAGAGTTGAATAGCTGTAATTTCATAGTAGCGACTTCAAATCGCTTTCTCTCGGCCGACACGAAGTTTTTACGTCATAATCACGTGTTCTATTCCCTCGTCACTGAGAATTTCAAATAGAATTGCTACTTGCGCTTCTCCACCATCATCGCATGTCTGCGGCGTGTCTCCATAAGGCGAAATCGGATACGCTGCCGTTTCAGGTGTTCCATAAGACCCAGGCGTCGATTGCTAGGCAATCTTCTGCACTGCATCTCGAATAATCTCGAGGTAAAGTGGGATACTACCCGCATATACCGGCACGCGTCGGGGACATATACGGGGACGGTAGAAAGAATGATCACGCTTTGATGATCTTGGTACGCGTCGTTTAACGCATATGTCGATTTCACACTGCTCACAGAAACTCTCGTCTTCTTGCGTGTACTACAGGGCTATTACGAAAACATGGTGCTGGTCTATGTTGATCGTCCAACCCATCTTATCATTGAACATTAAATATGCGCAAATTGCCGTGTTTTCGGATCTTATTGCTACAAGCTACAGCGTCCATCTACTCGTCGAGCGCCTATTGTTCACATCAGTTTTTCGCAAAACAAGTTTCTACCATTTACAACCGACAGCTCAATGTCTGTTCCACACCTGCCTCAATATCGTTGTCACCGAATGCCACGAACGCCGTGTGACACAACCAACGCGCCCATTATCTCCATGCAACATTGCCGCCGCTTGCGAAATTATTGGGTCGTCTAGAGATATTTTAGCGTTTGTAACTTCAACGCTCCCTCGCGCTTGGCTACGGCCGGATCGGTGTGAGCAGCATCCCAACCAAGATGGTAAATCACCCGTAAAATCATATGCCTGAGACCCGCTATAACGTGATCCGGTCACAAGGAGGCCGAGATCAGGTGCATATAAAAAGATCTCAGCTTTGCGATCGATAGTTCTCGAATACGGTCATGCAGTTGCCACCAGGACCATCGTACTTGCTGCGTTGTGCATTACCATATGTCTTTCTCGCTCTTCTCTTCACAAATGTCGTGGCTCCTTCACTGTTTTCTGGCTATCGAGTTTATTGGATCATATTTCCATGCGCTGCATTGCTGTATCTCGCTTCAGAGACAATGTCTTACCTATTGAGACTGGCGCATTTGCGGCGAGATGCTGCCATAAAGGGCGCGGAGTTCGTTCCGGATGTTCAGCAGAGCAGCATCTCTATTATGGGCAGGCTTCTGAGGCAATCAAGGCCGGCCTATCCTGGTATGTGTTTGCACCGCTTCCCTTCTGCTTCCGCCTCATCAGAGACAGGCGAAACTTTTAGAGATTGGCATCAGCAATACGGCAACACGTATTGCATCAATTTATTCTCGGAAAGCCGGGTATGACATCGTCGTTTGTGTTTATTCGGCTACTTATGTGCACTTGCGAAGATCATTACTATCGAGCCAGAACACGTCAAGGTGGTTTGTAATGGTTGTTGAAGTGAGATATTTCTAATTGTTTCGTAGGCAGTCCTAGCAACGCAATTCAACGATTTCGAGAAAGGTTCAAACTACTTTTTCCATTTTAGATGCATTCGCCTTATCGTAGTTATCTAGGACCAAGGCTTGCTTCTCAATGGGGAGATCTTCTTGGTACAGGTGTATTCAATTCCGATGGTATGTGAGCGCGCATTCTATATAAGGGTGACTTCGAATACTGACCTAGCTGTGCCTAGGTGACATGTGGAAGTGAGCGCCCAGCAATTAGACGTTTGACAGGCTTCTCTCTAACCCGAAACGACCGTTCCTTAGATATCACCGCAATATGACTCGTCCGTTCTTCAACAAGGACCGGATAAGCGACTTCGACAATTTTGAGAGGCACGCTCTCGAATCGATTAGACTGATTAAAGATAGACTTGAAGAAGGATATCCGGTAGAGTTCCAGGTAAGTGTTAAGAGGCTGCTGGCAACGACTGCTAACTCCGTCGTGCAGGATGTTGTTTCACGCTTTACGCTGGATTCAGCTACCGAATTTCTTTTTGGCCTGGACGTCGGTTCGCTATCAGCCGGACTTCCTTATCCATCTAGGTCAAAGGCCGGAAACACCATCGTTGCTGCAGATCACCCGTCAAATGTCTTCGTCCGGGCTTTTGTGAAAGGACAGGAGTTGATTGCTCGAAGATCGCGAGTGGGTACAGCCTGGCCCCTAGTGGAGTTCTGGGGAAATAAGGTCACCCCGCACAGGCATGTAATGGAGGATGCTGTGCAGCCGCTTCTCGACGATGCCCTTTCAAGGAAGAATAAGCAAAAGGAGAAAGGAGGTCAGATGTTCGACGAGAAGAAGGCCACCTCCTTGTTAGATGATCTAGTCAAGGACTCCGATGGTAATAGTCCAGTCATATTACTGCTCAGGATACTCATAGCCAGTGCCAATAGACACAAAAGCAATCATTGACGAGCTAGTGAATATTCTTGTTGCTTCGAGGGATACGGTCAGTCAAATACGTTATCCCACATATGTCCTAACAAAAGTGTATAGACGGCGTCTTTACTCACGTTTGCCGTATATGCACTCACGGAGAACCCGCATATTGTGAAGCGCTTACGGGAAGAGATCGCCGAAGCTGTGGGTGACAAACAGCCAACCTATGCCGACATACGTGATATGAAGTATCTAAGGGCGTTTTTGAATGGTATGTCTTATCTATCGTTTGAATTTGCGCTGATAGCTCACTGTCGTTGTCTATGCAGAAACATTAAGGCTTTATCCCCCCGTGTAAGGAACTTTGATATTTCCATCCTCGTTACTTATTAGCTAAATGATTGCAGTCCTTTTGACTCCCGGTAAGACCTTTGACAACTTTCTGTACTTGAAATGAGCTAACCTTTATCAGAACGGCTAACATAGATACATCATTGCCCAATAAAACAGGTCGACCATACTATGTAGCGAAAGATACTAAGTAGGCATGTATCCATCGTTGTTTTCGATACTAAAGCTCTGCTCGTTCAGGGTCCTTTGGGGTGTTTTCTGGATGCATCGTAGGACTGACCTGTGGGGACCTGATGGTCTGTATTATCTTTTACACTTATTTATCCTACTCATTCATTCGATAACAGCCCTCGACTTCGACCCAGACCGATTCCTAGATGCCCGAGTTCACAAGTATCTCACACGTAACCCCTTCATTTTCTTGCCCTTCAATGCCGGACCTAGGATTTGCCTGGGCCAACAGGTTCGTGAATTCATCCTTCTCAACTCGTTTCCTAGACATTCATCCTGTACACTACTAGTTCGCTTACAACGAAGCGTCCTATTTCCTCATTCGGCTTCTTCAAACATTCTCATCCTTCAGCCTAGCTGAGGATGCACAAGCGCCAGAGGCGAAACCACCAGCAAGCTGGGCGGGAGATGAGGTCAAGGGCAGGGATAAAATTGTGTTTGGTACACATCTTACTATGTTTGCAAAGGTAGGGTTGTCGGAATTCTTTCCGTACGTGCGTTTCTGATTTTTTTTCTAGGGAGGGATGTGGGTGAGGATGAAATGAGAGTCGGTCTTTTTTCTTTGACTGTATCTATAATTCGAGCAAAAAACATCGTTGCGTTGGCGCGTAGGCGGCGGTAGTGAAGAGATACAGAGTGTCCGACAATAACGACAGTACGAAAGCAAACATACTAGTAGGTCATGCTGAGAACGCAGGTGGTGCGCCTGTAACTAGTCAGTCTACTCTATTCCTGGCGATCCTCCTCTATTGATTCCAAATAATCCTTTTCTTTGGTCCCTCTTGCCTGATGTAGTCATCCCGAGCGTAAGAAAGGTTCTTTCTTTACAGGGCATGAAGCTTCTCTTAGGTGTGTCTATATGTTTGCACTGAGTATTGGATTCTGTGGGAGAAGACATTACTAGGAGCAGGCTTAAGAATATTTGCTCTTGTCCCAGGACGGCATTCATGTCATAACACAGACGAGATCCACTCATGACGAAGATTGAAAGGGGGGATGTCGCTCTCTCAGCATGGATCTGCGATCTATCTTCCCCAGTCGTCACCTTGCCCCACAAATGTGCGCTACGTGCTCTACAATTTGGCTACTTGCTGCACGTTCCCCAGTTTGTATTCTCAGTCGATGCCCACTGAGTTCTCCAGCAAGTCCCTTCCTTCCATCGGTATCTTGACGGTCATTGTAGAATGGTTATGGTACCCGCGTAATGGGTGCTTTTTTTTCTTTATTTTGACATGCAAAGAACCGTACTGAGACGACATTAGCTATCAGTCAAGGTTCGACCTATCCTTGTGCGGCACCTATTCGTTACAATTGCTCTTTCTACGCGTCGTGCTTGGAGACAAAATACCACTGTGGTCCAACCGGCTACCCTATCAGTTACGGGGGAAAGCTCTGTACAAAGTTCAGTGACGATCGTGCTCTGCTCATCACTCAAGGACAGACATGGATGGTGGACACGATGCACTGCCTTCAAGAGTCTCTGGTTCCAGAAGCACTGGGACCTGTCGAGACCTGCAGTCAACTGGAGGACAAGGCATTCAGTGCGCATCCCGGGTGTTACATCGATAACGGCCTGTGCTTTTTGCCTGTTGTAGACTGGGAGGTGATTGTCGAGATAGTAGAATTGCGAACGATTTTCCAGAGCTGGGACGCATTCACAGAATCCTTGAAGACCGTGGAGGGTTGCTCAGAGGCTTATGCTTATTTCTCAGAACATGCGTTAGGGTGAAGATGTACGTTGTCACCGCTAGAATTGTCAGTATTTTGCTAATGAAACAGGAAGCAGTCGTCTTTCAATGTGTCGTATCTCCCACGGTCTCAGACAGGAGCAACTAGTAGTTTCAGCTCCGAACAAGTAGAATATCTTGTGCCAATCGTCTCGAGTTTCAATTCGGTAGACGCGACCAAGGGTGGACTTCACATCACCATTCCTACTTTTGAACTGTGGAAGCAAGGGCCAGTTTAGGCCAAGGACATACTCGGTCAGGTCATTTTGGTGGTACGTTTGCTTTGGTTCACCTCTGGACGTACCTCTTATAGCAACCAGGTGGTATGAACGCGATCGAGACTTACTAGTGTTGCTCGAGGCAATGCTTTCTGCATCGGTCAGATCTCGTCGGGAAAAGTTCTCCATGGATCAAGCAACTGAACCTAAGCGCTCTAGTTTACGAGAAACGAAATAGCTATCGATTGCTTAGCGGATTCTCAATGTCTGGATGCAGAGGCCCGGAGCCAACTTTGAGTCGTGGATTATCGCACACAAGATTGGTATCCTGCAATTGATTGTACAGAGGACAAAGTGGGACCTGCTGGGCACGGATACCACAGGCGACCAATAACGCTCCGTAAGTGTTCATGTCCGCTAGAAACAGACCAACACTTCACTTGAAGCAATGCGCCAGCAGATTTAATGACTGGCCTTCATTGACATCCATTCGTTCAATCGCCTACGTCTCGACGATTTATTATTGGATTTTACGCTCGTAACGAAGATTCGGTCACAATGAATGTAGGAATTATGCTCGACATTCTGGTGATATCCGCAAGCAGGCCGCTAGTCCAGATAGCAGACAGGCTTCCAAAGCTCTAGTCGACCCTCAAGATCTAGAGCTTATGTGGTACGGTAGTGTCGAGACATAAGAACTGACGGCAGTCCAGTGTGCATCGAAGGCGTTGCAAGTCGCATGTTAAAGACTTCATCAGTATTTCGCTATGCTGATGGCAGATCCAGACGGCTAAACCCTCCTTCCGACTGCTCAGAACCTATAAACCCAGTGGATTTCAGTGGTTGAGAAGCCATGCGAGTCCTTTGACACTTTCTGGGAAAGCCAGAGGAGGGTTTGTTTGGGGTTTGTTGATGGCTATGATGGAGAAATGCGGAATATGTCAGGGGATATAGTATCACGTGGTGGTACTGAAATAGTAGGTCCCTGAGGAGTCCCCTGGAGTCCCCGAGGAGTCCCAGTGTGGGTCTGATGTTGCCACTTCGCCGGTCGTCACCTTGCCCTACAAACGTGTCCTGCGCGCGTTTTTACGAGGTTGGTGTCAGGCTACTTGCTGCGCGTTTCTAAGTGTTTTGTATCCTCTGTCCATGTCTACCAGCAAGTTCGGTCGTTCCATTGGTATTTTGGCTGCCATTATAGGATATATATGGTACCGCATAATAGGTGAATTTTTTCTCGTTTTCGGCTTGTAAAGATCCTTATCGACGCAACATTAGCTAGCAGTCAAGGTTCGACTTATCCCTGTGCGGCGCCCATCCGCGACAATTGCTCTTTCTACGCGTCGTGCTTGGAGACAAGATACCACTGTGGTCCAACCGGCTACCCTATTGGTTATGGAGAAAAGTTCTGCACAAAATTTAGTGACGACCGTGCTTTGCTCAGCACTAAGGGACAGACATGGATGGTAGACACCATGCATTGCCTCCAAGAGTCTCTGGTTCCAGATGCGCTTGGCTCTGCGGAGACCTGCAGTCAACTGGAGGACAAGGCATTTAGTACGCATGCCAGGTGTTACATCGATAATGGCCTGTGCTTTTTGCCTGTTGCGGACTGGGAGGCGATTGTCAAGATAGTGGAGTTGCGAACGCTTTTCAAGAGCTGGGATGCGTTTATAGAGACCTTGAAAGCCGCGGAGGGTTGTTTAGAGGCTTATACCCATTTCTCAGAACATACACTAGGGTAAAGACGTACGCTGTCACCGCCAGAACTATTAGTATTTTGCTGATGAAACAGGAATGGCAGTCTATTAATGTTGTGTAGCCCAAGGTCTCGAACAAGAACAACTAGTAGCAGTTCAACTCAGCTCCGAACGAGTAGAATATCTTGTATTATATGACGGGCTCTGCACTCACTGCTCAATGTATTTTGAATTTAGTAGGGCACAGCCACGTTGGGACAAATTTTCTTGTATGATTACGATCATCTTGAAGGACGGCCAGATGCTCACTCACGGCCTATTTGGGTTTGAGCGGCTAAGTAACTCGGCCTAATTACCGATCACCAGCGCGGCGACGACGATGTCGTCCCCACCTATCACAACACATCTATACACTCCACCTACACCACGCGCTACACACATCGTCGATTACGGCCCGAGGCTGGGAGGAATGATGAATATGGAAGAAGGGAGACTGGCGGTCGAAACGGCCGCCCGTGCGTCTTAGCACTAGGCTGCTTGTAGCACGATAATGCATTGATTCAAAAAAAACTCGGCCTAATTTATTTATTCATTTAGCGTCCACGTGATATGTGTTGATCGTGCTGAACTCAGACCACGACATATCTGTTGTTCAAAGCGAAAGGAGGGCGCAAAGAAGAAGCGAATGAACTATGTAGGTGATTCTCTTTCTATGACAACAGATATACTTTCTCATTGTCCTCACTTAACCATCTTGATGAACTCTTATCACTCAGACACAACTCAGATACTTTTCTCTCTTGGCAGACCCTACCCCCCAGAAGTCCATCATCTCAGCTGACATCTGAAGCCAACATTGCCGACCTTGGTCGCGTTACTCCTGCGAACCACTGCTCCGCAGATACAGCATGAACTGCTCCCACCTTACAGTCCTTATCTTTGGCCGCTACGCCCGATTTATAAACTGAGACAGATCTGGCTCCATCATATTGACTCCACCTAGGAAATGACTTTAAACTTCGACTAACCGTTTTGCTAGTTATTACCGGGTCAGCGAGGAAAAGACATTACTATCACGCCCCTCAAAACTGACGACGTTGATGCCATAGCTGAATTCACGATAATAAACTCAGGAGGTGAGTGTAATCGTACACTGAATGGGACGAGCATGTATTTTCTGATTCACCTTCATTCCATCCCTCAGAAACCAGAACATTTCGTGAGCAGCGACGCACTGGACAATTTGCTTACCAACACGCCGATCATTGAACAGTCTCGTACTTCCCCAAGTCCTTCACCAACGTACCCCATCTACCTCCATGCCATTTCAAGACATCTTTCCACTCCTCGCTATCCCCCCCAAACACCGTGCGAAACCACATGACCCATGCGCTCACTGTGAAATCCGCATATGACACAACATCCCCCATCACATACCTATCGTCCTTCCCATACCACCTATCAACCTTTCCGAAAATGTCCTTCAGCTTCGCCCACTCCGTCTCCCTCTCCTTGCCCTTCGGGACAGCATCCTCTAAGTTCTGGCCCCTCAACCGCTCCTCCCTTGCTATCCTAGAGTACTCCTGGCTAGGGGGATTCATAAAGGTGTTGGCCTTGGCAAGGGTCAGCCTCCAGAGAGCCTCGACTTGCAAGTGCGAGATGAGCGCCTCGTTGAAGGCGTAGTGGAACGCGTCGGTGCCATTTGGGATGACAGTAGGTGTTTCGGGGTAGGTTTTGTCAAGGTATCGGGCAATGGCTGCTGAGTCAGAGATGAGGGCGCCAGTGGAATGATCGTATAGGAGAGGGAGGGTGTAGTGGGGTGTGACGCCGTCAGGCTTGGTGGCACTAGCCTGGGCGCCGAGCCTTTTGTAGAGTGCTTCAATGTGTGGAAACTCGACCCATTCGGTGTGATGTGGAAGGCCTTTGTAGTTAAGCACGTATCTGAATAGACCAGTGAGTTTTTTGCTGTGCTAGTCCGTGATATGTGCCGAAAGGAACCAACCTGACTTTATAGATGTTAGGCGACCACGATTTACTGGGGAGGGTCGAGGGTATGTCGTACAGGGTAAGAAAGGTGGCCATTTTCACTGATCGTCCTGGCTTGAGAGACCAACATGTACACCCAAAGTGCTCGAACCATTTCACGTAATGGCTTACAGATGATGGAATGCTATGTTTAGACTTGATGACTCCTTCCAAGCTTATTTTGGAGCGTGCGATAGTCTATATTGCCCGTCGTGAGAGAGAACTCCGCACACTGACGGAACATAGAAAGAGGTGACCTTAGTCTAGAATCGTGCCCCTTCGCCACGGAATGGATGAAATCTGAATAGATTGGTATTCTTCGGAAGTGTTATACTGATCATGGTACCTTATCACTGGCTGAACATTTGTGCCATCAAGCTTTTACCATTACTTTTTATATTAATTGTAACAAGAAGGGAAGGGTGAAGAACGGAACATACAGTAACATCAATATGATCACACAATATTGTAAGCAGGACTCAGCTCATTAACATGAACTTTTACCTCCACCGTGGGTGCAACTCCTCCCTCTTGGCGGGACATTGTTCCCTGTCCGTCGGTGAACTTGCAATCAAGCGGCGTCATTTTCTTATTTGATTGTAAAGGTTGTCTGTGTATAGTCTGATAAAAAAAACACTTCTGCGTTCTCTCTTTCTCACTAAGTACATCTCTGTTGAGTCCTATATCGGTTATACTTGCAATTAGAATCTAGGATCGAACCCTAGCTGAAATTCGTAGCCAAGTGAGAAAAGTAAAAGGTCATGGACACCAGTAGCTGAAGCAAACCATCAATCAACCAGCAGAAGGACCCGCAGTATAAATCTTTCGTACTGAGCACTAGTGCTGAGATTTACGAAATACGAGTTGTGATCTAAACTATACGCCGCCCAGATTGCGCAATTACGGTCTTCTGGCAATAGATTTTCCATACTGTCGGTTTAACTTAATCAGCACCTCTTCACGCTTCTTAATAACGGCTAAGTACAAAATTTTATTATTTAACGCCTGGCTCTCCAAATGCGTACGTGAGGTATTGAAAAATCAGCTTTATTTCCTAAGATGTGCGAGTACAATGCGACATCTAGACTTTTTACAGATGGATTAATTATTGAACAATCGCGTACTTTTCAAAGTCCTTCACTAACGTACCCCATCTACCTCCATGCCACTTTGAGATATCTTCCCACTCCTTACTATCCTCCCCAAACAATGTGAGGAACCGTCTGACCCCCGCACTCACCGTGAAATCCGCATATGACACGACATCCCCCATCACATACCTATTGTCCTTCCCATACCACCTATCAACCTTCCCGAAAGCCTCTTCCAGCCTTGCCCATTCCACCTCCCTCTCCTCGCCCTTTGGGACGTCATCCTCCAAGCTCTGGGACCCCAACAGTCTAGCCTCACTTGTCCTCCTGTAATACTCCTGGCTAACAGGATTCAAAATGGAAGTAATCTTGGCAGTGATGAATCTCCGGAGAGCGGTGACTCGGAAGGGCGAGACTAGCGCCTCCTCGAAGGTGTAGTGAAATGCATCAGTGCCCTTTGGAATGACAGCGGGTGTCTCTGGATAGGTTTTGTCAAGGTAGCGGGCAATGGCTGCTGAGTCAGAGATGAGGGCGCCGGTGGAATGATCGTATAGGAGGGGGAGGGTGTAGTGGGGTGTGACACCGTCAGGCTTGGTGGCACTAGCCTGGGCGCCGAGCCTTTTGTAGAGTGCTTCAATGTGTGGAAACTCGACCCATTCGGTGTGATGTGGAAGGCCTTTGTAGTTGAGCACGTATCTAAATGCAACAGTGAGTTGCCTGCGGTACTAGTCTGTGATACGCGTCGAAAGGAACCGACCTGACTTTACAGATGCTAGGCGACCATGATTTATTGGGGAGAGTTGAGGGGATGTCGTACAGGGTAAGAGAGGTGGTCATTTTTGCTGGTCGTCCTAGTCTGAGAGATCGACATATATACCCGCTCGAACCATTTCACGTAATTGCTTTCTGACTCGAATGATGGAGGGCTATGTTTAAACTTTATGACTCCCTCCAGGCTTTATTTTTAAACGTGCCGCAGTCCGTGTTGCACATGGTGACAGAGAGCTGCGCATGCATACTGAAAGAGCATAGAACCAGGCGACCTCAGTTTGGAACTGCATTGATTCCCTGTGCTTTTAAAACGGAGGGACTTAGATATATAGAGTGGAGTTCCTTGGGGATTGTCATACTGATAACGATACCCACTGGCTGAACGGTTCCGTTGTCGAGATTCTACTGACATTGATCTGAATTATAACAAGAAAGCGTAAAAAGTGGAACGTACATTGACTTAGATTTACCCCCATAATGGACATGACTCCTCCTCTTTCCTGCATGTCCATTCTCTTCCTAAATCGGAATTAAACGTCCATATTTATCTCGATAAACAGACCATCGTTGAAACATTGGGAGCACCAAGAGTTCAGGCGTGCTCTTGGATTTCGGCCTGCGTCAGTCCTCGAACCCCGACAATATAAGATAAACCTGTCCCTGATAAGTCATCTGCTACTGTATCACAGCCTTCACATGAAACATCAGCTTTGGGAGAAAAAAAAAACCTCCCGAAGCTCACCTTTGCGCTGACAGTGGTCTTATATAGACTCGGAGATAGCTTCTCCAGACACTTTTTAAAAACATATGTATCCTTTCGATTTTCAGGTCGGGTTGACTCCGATAGGTGTGAGGCAATACCATGGAAGGAGATCGAAGCAGTCATTGATTGTCGAAATCTCTACACCCCACAAACATGAAAGCCCACCACTAATCTCTTCTGTTGTGAAATGTTCTTGCAACTGAAGAGTAGCGGTCCAGGCTACTATGCGGAATGGCGAGAAAACGCAGAAGTTGCCTGAGAATGTTGCAAGTCAGTGGGCAGCAGTCTTATTTTGAAATCGGTTTGATAATTCACTCTGTCACGTGTCAGCATCGTATCAATTCGTCAACCCTTCCAACTTGACTTATTACCATGTCGAGGTTGATTGTCTGGACTCGGGAAAGCCAAGCTATTGCCAGTAGACAGCCCATCCTGGCTTATCTGCCAATACATCGCAACCTACATGCTTCAAATTTACTTGACATCGTCTGTGGCATGTTTTATTGTCAGTCCTGGCGTACTTTTATTGGTGTCTACCAATCTACTTTTCATCGATGCCTGTGCTTCTTTCGCACCCTAACCTTCAAGTTCTCTGTCAGGCGACATATCTTATCTCAAGCCTCATGAGTCTTCCGGATAATAC
Organism: Armillaria sp. CMW 4456; assembly: GCA_028551335.1. NCBI lineage: Eukaryota > Fungi > Basidiomycota > Agaricomycetes > Agaricales > Physalacriaceae > Armillaria > Armillaria sp. CMW 4456. Next base: position 100,094 of record JANDKJ010000209.1, read on the forward strand.
CGTAGTTCGAAAAATCATTCCCGGGGCTTTCGTCATCATTTAGTAAATATGTGCTATTCAGACCATCGCATGTCCTCGCCTGATTCATTAATAGTATATTCACATCAAGATCTTCAGTATCCAGGCCGAACAACTGCTTCCATCTGACGCTCCATTCATTAACGAAGTCTTTTGAGCCACCCTATTGATGCCATTTACTCCGTCATACCACAGAATAGGGCTTACAGAATCAATACGGATGATAGGTGAGAAGGAGGAGTACTACCATAACTGCGAACCTATCATAATCATAACAGGGTCCGAACGAGGAGAATAGCTACTATACTTGAGCTCCTTCTCGCTGAAACTCAATACCCGCTTTCCCCTAGCATGGCAGAATGTCAGTGGCATAGAACGCATGAACTGCTACTAACTAGAACTGCAGGGTACTTCGCGAGGATTAAGAAATATTAAGAATCTATGCCGGGGGATGGCGAGAGATATGATTGGAAATCGGCGCGTTGCCAGTGGCTAGTGCGTATACACCAAGGAAGGTGGGGGCAGCGCAAGGTAGACCCACGATTTTCGGAGATGACCACTGTCCGAATGAAACCGTGACAGTTTCAATGGACTTTCTCTAAAAGAAGAACATCTCGACGAGAAGACGGAGCAAAAAAGGTAAAATATGCACTAAAGAATACGAGAGGCATCATGTCCGGACTTATCCATGCGAATTTCGATCCAGAGTACGAGAGCAGATGATTTCATTGCCTCTATATATGGCGTATCCGCGCCTGTTGATGGACGCATGAACAGATATCGAAGCTTAGAATAACGTTGAGGCGGTAATGAATTCATTCCTTGCTATTCACGTTTTCATTACATCTCATAGATAACCAGAGATCCTCATGAATGTCTCAGGGAAGCGTTGTCACGACGATATGGCCTCCATTTTGTGCACACACAAAACAAGAAATTTCTTGCTGCAACATCTCCCTGATCCCCTCTCTGGTTAGACGCCTGGACCGTCAGTGCTGATACACGGGTCGTGCATGAAAAAAAACTTGAACAAATTAGGTAGCCCATGTCGGCTATGAACGCTCGCCGTAATTCGAGTCCAGCATGTGTTGGGCCGACGAGGGAGACGGCGATACGGATTTCAAATTGCCAATATGATTAGAGAGCGGCGAATGTTTACCGCGAGTTGCTATTTTTGTTGACGGGCGTCCTACAGCTGACATCGTCAAAATCGTGAGCCCTTCCTCTGTAATCAGCATTTATCCACGAAGTCAGTATCAAAGCACCGTTGGCATCTGAGTTACTATAATCAGGTTGGTTTCTACCGTTATGACATTCCCCTTTCCATAATATCTTAAGTGCATTTTCAGACAGGAGCATCGGCACCCATTCGCGGATCACTGCCCTCCTCTAACCCTGCTCTTCTCTACAGGTTTTCTGCAGCTAATAATTCTCCGCAGTTCATCCAGTACCATGGGATATAAATCAGGTCACCAAGGGTCAAGACACTCAGCTACCTTTGCTCTAACATCAGGTTCCGATGTTTAAACGCGCTCTCTACCAGATTGCCTACGCTGCCGCTGTGCTCGCACTTGTGTCTGCAGTGCCAACAGAGGACCTTGAGGCGCGCGCAAGCTGCACGGTTAATTCTGTCTCCGCCGCCTCTTCGATATCCAGCTGCTCTACAGTCACTATCAAGGCGTTCACCGTCCCAAGTGGAAGTAAGTCGACAACGTCCTTCGTCCTCGCATGATGTTGATTGTTATACCTTGCAGGTACCTTGACGCTCTCCGTAAGATCCCGCGACATTGTATGCATTTCACACGCAAAGCTCACGATGATGACAGCCCAAGTCTGGCGCGACTGTTACCATGGCTGGTGACATCACGTTCGCCGAGACAAGCAGTACGTGTCATGCATTTATATCAAGCGGGCTGGGTGCTCAACGTTTCTAAGGCTCGGGTCCGCTCTTCACCATTGACGGAGACAACATTACTTTCAAAGGTGCGGGATACAAGTTTAACGTAAGCCAAAGTAATGCGTCGCCTTTTGCTGTATAACATATTGCACAGGGAAACGGTGCGTCGTACTGGGATGGAAAAGGCACGAACGGTGGTGTCACTAAGCTTCACCCATTCCTGAAGTGGGCTCATTCATTACAAGCCATGATGGGTAAATAACCTAATCCTGATCTAGATTCAAGGGCTCTGGTACCTACTCTTCGTTTACGGTCTGTCTAACTAAGCCCCCTTTTTCTGGATGTGGTTGATCATAAGCTATACTTAGGTGTTGAACAGTCCCGCGCAAGCCATCTCCATCGGTAACAGTGATGGACTCACCTTCGACAGTATTACCGTAAGTAGACCTATCCTATATTTGTATCACGGGGGGTTATCTGCCGTCTCTAGGTCGACAACAGCGCTGGAGACACCAACAGCCTTGGTCACAATACCGACGTCAGTATGATCCCTCATCTGAAGAAAAATAAGCAGCTGAGGGATAGATATACAGGGTTTCGATGTTTCCGCCGACGATGTCACCATCCAAAACTCCGTTGTAAAGAATCAGGATGACTGTATCGCTATTAACTCCGGCTCCAACATCATGTATTTGTTTTTAATCTGGTGAGAAGTCTTGCTCAAGGACCCTTTCTAGCTTCAAGAACAACCAATGCTCTGGCGGTCATGGAATTTCTGTGGGATCCATAGACACTGGAAAGACAGTGACCGGCGTGACTGTCTCTGGGAACACTGTAACGAACTCTATGTATTGACTCAGGTATATGACTTCTCGTCTTCTCCATCGTAAGATATTATGACATTGCGCAACATATAGAATTAAAGTCAAGGCCGCGGCGACAGATGCAAAGGTGTCGGATGTCACGTACTCTGGGTAAATATTGCTGGGCCTACTTCCTAAAATGATCGACTACTAATCCATTTCTAAAAGCAATACCATCAGCGGTATCACCAAATATGGCGTTTTGATCTCACAATCCTACCTCGACGATGCTGGTACTCCCGGAACTGGTGGTCCTATTTCGTGAGTCGATTCTACGGGAATGGAACGAGTCAATCTTCTAATACATTCATTTACAGAGGTGTGAGCTTCACCGGCAGCGCTACTACCGTCAAGTACGTCATTCTCCTCATTGACCTCTTGCTGTTCTGATGTGCTTTTAGGGCCGGAGACAAGGCGAAGCGATTGGCAATCGACTGTGGCAATTGCTCAGGGTAAATCGTTCCTGCAATGATTTCTACATGGTGCTGAACTCGTCCCTAGGAAATGGGATTTCTCAAAACTTACGATTACCGGTGGATCTGCCGGAACGGTCTCTAGTAATTCAGCCACCGTATGTCTTTTCCTTCGTTCGCTTACAATCGACTCACTGACAAGCTTATAGATCTCTGGCGGGTCATATTAGGTTGTACTGCTATGGTAATAATTTCTCATCATACTACAAAAGTCGTTCTTGTATAATTTGCTAATGACACACACACCTCCGACCTTTACCCAGCCAAGCATCGAGGATTGTTTAGTTCTCAAGAGTCCTATATTCGTTCTCACGATCGCAGATCCAGCTGTACGGTGAATTTGCTTTCCTAGGATTCCAAGCACAAGTCAGAGCTTCAACCCCATGAATCTACAGCAGAATATTCCACGCAAGATTACATGAAGATTGGAAGATTGCCGGTCAGATATGTACCATGCTTATCATTGCCGTAAACCGATACATAGTGTGGGATCAATCTTCTAGTAGATGGGAATTCGGTGAGTTGTCTTGGCGCCTAGCTTCTCCGGTTCCGCCTCCTAGAGGTTTTTAGCCTCTCTTTCTGCATGCTATCGTGGCGTATCTTCGGACCATGATTTTTCCATCCACTCACCATACCGCACCCACGTTTGTCAGCTGAACACGAAATCCTTTATCCATGGGAAACCTGTCGCGAGGTCGGAATGTCTCGTGATTTTGGAGAACATGAAATCGAGTAATACGGCCGTAACGAAGGCTCGTCGCACCGGTTGTCATTGAGGCCGAGGACTGCGCCCCTCTACTCCATGCTTACGGCAAGCTATAAGAAAAGGGGGGAATTTTTCTCTTGCGACTAGCCCCCATAATGGATTCGGGACCTTCAGCACAACCAGGTAATAACTTCACTGCAGGTGTTATTCTTGGTCCATGGGTGACTCCTCTCTTATATCATGGACCCACTCGATGTTCAGACTGCTTACAGCTCGTTGGTCTTTGCCTTGACTTATACCTCCAGGGGATCCTGTTTGTTCAGGTTCGAACGATCGTTGTTCTCATATCTTGAGGAGGAGTAACCCACACTGGTAGATGTTGAATTACTTTTCGTGGTACGGAAAGTACGACAAAGTTACAGTTCAACTTTCCGTTGGGCTCCTCGCTTTAATTACGACGCTCAAGTCAATTCAGGTTCGCTGCAACCTCTTTCTGTGCCCCTCTTCTAGCCTGACTTGCCGATTTCTAGAGCTTGTACGTGGTCTTCGTCAAGGTTCGCAAGAGACTCATACAAACTACGACTTGAAAGCATCATCGTCTGGGTTGGCCTGATCAAAAACTTTTCAGATATTGAAAGCGCCGGTCGACATTTGTACGTCCATCTCTTACCATGCATGCTCTATGCCTGATTATTCTGCTGCTAACAGATCTGGGGCATGGTACGAGGCTGGTCTGTAATGCACCGCTCGGGTTATATCTCGTAATAGTAATCTGCCGAACAGGAAACCCACTGATGGTCGCTCTCATCAGTTTTTACGTTCAATGCTTTTTCTGTTATAGATTATGGGTGGTGTCAGAGAGGTGGTGGGTAGTTTTACCCATCGTCCTATTGTGCATATTCGCCATCATCGCTGCCATATTGACGGTAAGTATACATTCATGAAGGGATTCGACGGCTCACTCCTTTATTTAGGTTCAAAGAATTGTCCACTTTCAGCCAAGCTTGCCTTACTGGAGTAGGCGCTTTTGACATTCTCTCTCTCTGTACCAATTAATTTCTCGTTCTATTAGTGTCTGCTCATTTTGCAACGGTTTTTGGTAAGTATGATGCTCTTTGTATGTACTTGACTCACTCTGTAGTATTTAGTCGCGGATGTGCTGTTAGCGGTAACAACAGCGTACTTTCTCCTAAAGACCCGGAGGAACGTTATGCCACAGTCAGTCTTACTGCCGAAGTCGATCCTCATGCATAGCCTAATGCCGCGCACATTAGAACGGTAGGCATGATAAACGCACTATTACGACTCACATTCCAAACAGCAATGCCTGCCGTCATTTGGTGAGCACATTTATAACAGTACCTTATTTGTAGTCACTCACGCGGTGCAGTGCCCTTCTCATTCTGATCTGCGTCTACCTTCCACAGAACAAACCTAGAGTCGCAAACACGTTCAATCAAGCTCTACCCAAGCTGTACGCCATCAGTATGATGTGGACCCTCAACGCCCGAAAAGATATCCGTGTCTTTTACTACGGCGACTCGGTCTCCAGGACGGAGTCTCGGAGTCAAAGGCCAACCTTCACAGGTACTTATTCAATTCAGGTTGCTACTCGTACGGAAGTCCTCCAGGTAAGTTCTTCCTGCCGGTTGCTGAGGGATGTCTGTTGACGTTGATTAGGTATCGGACGTGGACACGGCTACAGAGACAACTGTGAGAAAAGCCGAGATCGACGACGGAGATTCGTACATTCAAAAGGAGCAGAATCGATGACTTTGTGCAGTTCCAAAGGAAATTATCATGGGACTTGCTGTGTAACACAAATTGTAGTGATGAAAGACGGCTTCAGACTTGGGATCATATCGTTGGCGTCTGTGCCAAGCTCTTCGATTGATGGCTTTCTGTTCCGACATCTGAGATATGGTCAGAGCGCATTGCACGGTGTGAAACAGAACCGTCTCGTCGCCATCACATATCCTTGGCACATCTCTCTCCCGCTCTCTTTGTGTTTTAAATGCCTCGACTGCTCTCTCAGCCGAACACAGAGGGTTCCCAGCGCCATGGGATACCTTTGCAGGCCACGCGGGACGGACATATTGACGAAAGAGCATAATCCATTCCATATTTGTGTAGTACGTATTGTCGTACTCATGATGTGGCACAGTAACCGCTACTTCTCACACTCGGTATGTCCATTTAATTCTATCAAAGCACCAGCCCATGAAACCCACACACGAAAACAGGCTGACTGATTAAGTTCGCCTCTTGGGTCACTGGATGATTGTATGATTGAGAACTTGTCGTGGAGCGACGGTAGCGATGACACTGTACGGCAGGTACAGATGAGGGACCGACGGGAACTAGGACGAATCAAACGGCGGTGATGGAAGAAACGTAGGACGAGTAAAGGACTCTTTCGGTAAGAGAGATTGGTCGTCCAGCATAGCCTCCGATCATTAGATTCAAGTTGATCACCGTGACGGTCCCGATCAGGCGATGAACGCCGTAGGATACTCCGCTACCTACCAAACATCGTTGTCCAGGTACCCTACAGTATTTCAAACAAGTTCTTCAACTTTGCTTCCTTAATAGTAAATACTAAAGGACCAGGAAATTTGAACCAAACTCGAATCTAACCGACAGTCTGGGCATCCACGGAAACTCCCATCAGTCTGCAAGAATATATATACACTGGAATTTCTCTTCATCAGATGAAAGTGTGACAAATGAATAGACCGAATACTCACGATCAACCGCTCTTTGTGCTTCTCTCATTTCATCCTTTTTGGAAGCATCAACGAGACAGGTCATGCATCCAGCGTACGCCTTCCCATTTTCGTTAGAACAGAGGCACTCCAAGTCTGATACCATGCAGGACTGGCACAGACGTCCCAGTCAAATGAAAATAAGGGAAATACAGAACAAGAACACGCACACCAATCTTATCGACGAACGTGCACTGATCTTGGCATTCGGCCATCTTTATTTCAGACGAATCCAAGCCATTGAGAGGGAGCTCAGAATCGCGTCGCATCTGGGGCACGGCGGAGGAGAATGCTGAATTTTTGCCTGAGGCTGGGGTAGCTGTTGTCGTCTCAAAGTGACTCACCTCTGTGAACGATCAAGAGAACAGAGAAAGCGCTAACAAGTCTGGAGTGGTTGACGAGCATTGCGAGCGAATGATGCGATGCAACAAACAGCATAACTAATACCAGCCTTATGTATATTCTGGATGTAGCTGGCTGTGTATTTATAACGTAAAGGCTTACCATGGAAAACGGCCTCGTGATGATTAAATTCACAGAGCATCAAGACTGATACATTTAAGAACAGATGGCGAGGTTGATGCTCAATTGAGTACCGCTTTCATCAATTCAAGTTGTATTGTACTCTTCGGTAAGAGATCAATATCATATGGATACTCGGTAGACATGAAGTAATGGAGATGTAATGCATTAGAAGGCTTAGCCTTTGGCTGTCCAGGCAGGTTTTTGATTTGCAAGTTGTCGTCGACTCGGAGGTAACTTGCCTATGGTGAGAAGCCATGTTTGACATAATCATTTCCATTTCCATCACTTGTAGTTCTTTTCAAGACTCAACGAAACCGTCGAAAGTTGAAAGTTGAAGGAAAACAATGAATTAAATTAAATTTATGAGCCTCGGGGCCTGGGCCTAATTATATAGTTAATTGTTAACACGATAGTGAGCCTTGACAGGCTTGAGTGACGAGTCTCGACTCTTGATTCAACTTTCAAGCATCAAGAATTGCTGAGCCCAAGAGTCGAGTCTTGGTGGCAGCCGGCTCCGGGGCCCGGGCTGAGCCTGGCAGCCCTGGCCCTTGGGAGTTGGGACTTGGGTTCAGCAATGGGCATGCACAAGTACAAAAAGGCAGACTTCCTTATGGACGATCTGCCCCAGAGAGGCTCGAACTCTCGACCTTCCGATACCGTATATTAACAGTCGGACGCTGTAACCAACTCAGCCATGGGGCATACATTACATCTGTCAATGTTAGTGTATTATAATATGTCTACTCTTCGATATCTACTGCCGGCCATTGATGTTCATATGAGATGAAATGTCGTGAGTAACCGACTCCCAACTCGTGTTGGGCGCATAACTTTGATCTAACAATGACAGAATGCCGTACCCCTTAAAATGGGAGCCATTAGCACAACTGATGCGGACAAGTAAGCCAAAGAATGATCAGTCTTCCTCCGAGCAATCTCCGAGTCGCTGCCAGCCCATTATGGCCGAGAGAAGGACGCCTTCAATGGCTAGTACCTGTACTGTTACTGAAGACAGATCGTACATGCACGTCTGTGGAATATTTATGTATTGAGGTAGACAGACAACGCGTACTCTGTAGAACCAAGCGAGGTTTGGTATACGTAGCGTTCAACTGGGAATACAAACCGCATTTATATACAGATGAGATGGGGAAAAAATACGACAAACCATAGACGTTGGTTAGATGAGGTTCAGACCTGATTTGCTGTACTTTTGGGAAGTTTTCCTGGTAGGGCATACCGAGAAGGTCAGTAGGTACTTGTAAGATGATGATGGCTGAGACCAAAAACAGATAGAAAATACCTCACGTACGTATGTGAGTCACATGTAACAATACCAAGGCTTGTTGCATCTCGCGTTCTCCTGCTGCCACGACTCTATACGAACCAGGTGATGAACTCCAGCTGAGCTCGACGTCGCATTATTGTCACAAACTATCTTCGTTACACAGATCTTCGCCCACAAGGCACGATGCGTTCTCCCCTCACACAACAGTCTCGTACTTCTCAAACTCCTTCACCAACGCACCCCACTTGCCTCCATGCCACGTCGCCAAATCCTTCCACTCCTCGCTCTCCGCGCCATACACAAGACGCACCCACAACACCCACGCCGCAACCGTGAAATCCGCATACGAAACTGCACTGCCCATCACATACTTGTCCCCTTCCCCATACCACTTGCCAACCCCTTCGAAATCCTTCTTGAGCTTTGCCCACTCCCTCTCCCTGTCCGCACCGCGCGGAACGACGTCCTCCAACTTGCGCCCCCCAAAGGCATTCGCCTCGCGCGTCCTACGGAAATACGCCTCGCTTACCGGGTTGAGTACGAAGTTGCTCTGCACCAACGCGAACTGCCAGAGCGAGCCGAGACGCGCCTCGAAGGCCTCGTTGAACGCGTAGTGGAGCGCAGAGGTGCCCTTGGGGACGACGGGGGGCGTGTTGGGGTACGCGGTGTCGAGGTAGCGTGCGATGGCGGCCGAGTCGGAGACGAGCGCGCCGGTGGAGGCGTCATGCAGGAGCGGGCAGGTGTAGTGGGGTGTCACGCCGTCAGCTTTGGTCGCGCTGGCTTTGGCGCCGAGGGTCTTGTAGAGGGCTTCAATGTTGGGGTACTCGACCCATTCGGTACGGTAGGGGAGGCCTTTGTAGTTGAGGACGTATCTGGAAGAAATGGTGAGTGGTAAGTGTTATATGCGGCGGGGAGACAAACCTGGCTTTCCAGATGTTAGGCGACCAAGATTTGGAGGGGACAGTCGATGGGATATCGTACAAAGTAAGAGAGGTAGACATCATGGATGATTAGCCCAATCTGGAGAATCTGTGGTACATATACTAAAAGGAAATTGAAGGCTGTGAGAGTGATTATCGAGCATGAGATCATCAATTCTCGTCAGTGAGTATTTCGGTATCGTCATGTGAGAAAGCTGACTGATGAATCGAAATTCACAACTCATCATGAGTTCTCTCGGGGCCCCGTTGAGTAAACATTTGAAAGCAGAAACGTGACCGTCTCCCTCGCACTCGTTCGTTGCAGCCACGAAATTTCATCCACGGATAAGACAATTCTACGATCGTGCTCCATTTCCTTTTGATGTTTGTGAGAATGCCTATTTCGAAAGTGGACTCGACCACGACCACTGACCAATCCGATGTTGAGAATTACAATCACCAGCGGAGTTCTTCCATCGTTTGCCTTTAGACCCGTATGGTACTGCATCCATTCCAGTGTCAAGATTACGAGAGTGTGTAAGCCGAAGGGAGCGTGCACCACATTGATGATTACCACTCAATGTGATCATCTGCGTTGGAAATGCCATGAAGGATCCAACAAAACACAATATTTACCCAGGGTGGGGAGCGGGCGGCACATCCGAGGGGAGGGGTGCTGTCAAGGAAGGAAGGACTGGACGCTGTCTTACCGAGCGCTGACAAACGAGCACCCGCACGTCCGTAATTCGCCGCAGGTATTATTCAGGAGGTGTCGGCACAACTTGAATCGGGGCGCAGCCAAAGTCCGTCGCTGGAAGCCACGTCCAGGAGCGCCCGTTGGTCTGTAAGCCAAGTACGGTGCGCGCAGGGAGATGATGGAATAGGGGAAGGGACGGCAAACATGACGTTTCAGACCCATGGTCATCGCCGGCATCATTGCTTTTGCTGAGAAGAGAAGAATCTAGTATATGAGACTGAGAATACCCAGGACTTTGTGTTTAGATCCTCTGATAAGCTAGATATCGCCCGAGTGCCGAGAGGGTGAATGTGAATACCAGAATCTAGACTGAGGATTACACCAAATACTAAGGCTATCTATGTATGTGGTGAGTTGTCTCATGGTTGTAGCCTCACGGGGAGAGAAACAAACGGCCAAACGAAATGTGAGTAGGCAGCCGAGCCGTTGAGTCAGGATGAGGACATGCTGGAGCGTTAGATGAGGGAGAGAACAGACTCCGTATCGAATCCTGTAGCACTAAGCGCTGAAGGGAGTGGATGGGTGGGTCAAAAAATGTGAGAGGAAGTAAAGCACTATGGGTACGACAAGACGGAGGAGGGCAATGACACGACCGTCCAACGACCGTCGTGACGAAGGGCGCATATATGTTTGTACATGTGTGGTCAAAGGCTTGTCGACTCGGAGTGGCTGCGCTAGCTTGAAGTTATACGCCCTTTGGAGTCTGGCACACCATCGTCATCAGCTGCAAATATATTATACCGCCCATGCATCACCTTAAGGTGCATCGATTATACTTGCCGGCTGAATCTGCCGCCGCGGCAAGCAAGCGGGGATTTGGATATATGCCCGCCCCTCACATAATACCGACTATGACGCGCCGTCCTCACAATTACTCATTTCTGACGTTCTATATTCTATACTTAGCACACTGGTTTAGTCTCGTACAAATATCCTCACTTCCTGCAACGAATCCTTCATCCATTCTTTCCCCCCTCCTTTCACCATCTCTTGCCGACGTCTACTTCAAGTCTAAAGTTCTTCTCCCCTTAATACCCTTGTCGTTCCCAGTTTTTTCAGTCTCTCGTGAATTCAGTGTTGTTTATTCTTCCGGAAAGATTTCTTGGGCTCCACTAGGTTCCACGCTCCTGCTCGCGGAACATGACGGAGGGCTTCTTTTCTATTCATCGAGGTCACTTGAAGATGCTCGAACACTTTCTTAGCCTATCGGAGAGACTCGCTGACAAGCTTCTCGGGAAGGCGATACAAGCACTGAAGGGTACGAAACCAACCAATCACAGAGTTCCGCAGAACGATTTCTTGGACTCGCCTAGGACGTATGCATGATCACACCCTAGAAAAGGCATTGTCCATCCCTCGCTAACATTCTGATCTGTTCTGCCGGGTTCATCTTTGAGCTTGGGTATTGAATACTAAGCCTCACTCCTGTGATCGTCCAGGCATCATCGCAGTCCCTCCTTGCCGATTCTGCGCAGAGTATCCATCGATATCACGGCCGCCTAGCTTCAACTCCGAACTTGATTTGCCCGAAACACCCATCCGTGAGCAAAGAAACCGCTACGAATGCAGAGAAACACGATCCCGTCCTGTCGCGAAGAAGCACGCAGCGATTGGACAGGCCACCCGGGATCCTCCGCGGCCGCTGGTTGGACTGTTCTCCCCCTCTCCTTCGCGGCCTACGTCACATTGGCCGCATGCTGCACAACTCCCTCCGATCCGACGAACGCTCTTTTCTCGCAAGGGGTTTTCCTAGGAGCGACGCGTCATGTTCCCAAGACTGACTAGACGGACCAGCTCCCTAGCCTGAGTTCAATGCTTCAGCCCCAACAAACCGCTGTCATCACACGCAACTACCAGGGACTTTTCCATTTTGCTCTCCCCTCGGACACACTGCCTGGCTCATCCGTATTTGCGGGACTCGAGTACCCCAGCCGAGCCGCCAATCACAGCGTCAAGTATCACCCTAACCAATCACCGCACCCCAACCCTCAAAGCATCCTATCTGTCAGTATAATTAGCGTGTTACTCGGTTCAGTTTTCTCTGTTTCTTTTCCTTTTCCTTTTCGGACACATAGGGACCCACTGGAGCCTACTGTTATTTCCTTTTGCGGGAGGAAGGGGGCGAGCCACGGGTGACGACGTGCTATCCATTACCAGTATACTCGAGTCGAGCGCGCCACCTCCTTTCAAGCCATCGTGGCGCTGCCTAGGTCTTGAAAGAATATATTCCAGATGCTGGAAACCGGCGTTGGCGAGTGAGCGAAGGTGCGTGGCGAGCATTTTCCATACGCCGTCGAGTAACCATTAATCTGCAGAAACGGAGTACTGTTGTTGGTTACCGGATGGTCAATTCCCGGGCCCTAGATCTTCCCTCCCGCCCTGCATCTCGCCACAATGACGATAACGCGACGGTGACTCGTTCATTTTGTGCTATCGAGGCCAGGAGACCTTGCACAAATGGACTCGCTACGACACATGGGCAGGGCCTTCAAGTTGTCGTAACGATTCACCTGGGAACATATACACATCTGCCTGCAGTAGCCTTGCACCGTGGTTATCAAATAACGGCACTCGCGCAGTCTTCAATACCATTTGACTACATATCTTGCCACCACGAGTCACCGTTTACTTGTCATAGCGACCGAGAGTAAGGAAGGCCATTCTATCCACACCGTTTCGTCGGATGAACCTCATCATCGCGACCCTGGCAGCTCACTCCCTAAACTTCTTCTGCGTGGTCGTTGGTTACCGGCTCCAGATCTGCCTGTCCCCTTTCATCTCTCAATTCTCGCCACAGTACGGCGGGAACCAGTAAGGAACCCGTTCATTTTGTAGGTCGAGGCCGCCAAGTTGCACATATGGTGCATCACGCATGGACGGGTATGGCCTTGTCGTAAAGATTCACCTGGGGGCACCCATACATCTGCGTATTTACGCATTGCAATAGAGTAGAGCCTGGCTGGCACGTCGTTATCAGATAACGGCACAGGGGTCCTCCTCAGGGTCAGAGTGGTCACTCACACTGGCAGATCGACCGACCACCGAGGTAGGTAACGACCCTTACCCCTCCTGCATCTATGACAACAGAGTCCCCGATATCCGAATACACTGGCCTAACCCACAGGAGAGAGAAGAGAGGTTTGGTTACCGGGCATGTAGCAAGATTGCGAGGATCTGGACGCGGGGTGTTCTGGCGAGTGCGTTCGTCCTCTGCTGGGGAGCCGTTTCCGAGCGCATGACAACGATGCCGGAAGGATACGCGTATTGAACGGCTCGAGCACTGCGCCACGGTAGTCTAGCCTCCGAGGACGAAGCTAATACATACACACCCCACCAAAGTCACCGGCGAGACCCATCTCCCAATTGCAATGCCAATCTCTCCTCAAGATCTCCCTCCATCTCGAGCAACGTTTGGTTACCGGTCTAGGCACCCCGCCACCACCACTATTCAACAAATTGCTTCGCCCAGCCACGAATCACCAATCAGCATCGAGTCTGGGCCAACGTTAACTGCGTGGCTAGGACACCGGGATCGGGCGGGAGGTGTATGTGGGGCTCCCGGAGATTGCCTTGCGGTTCTGGATCTCAGCAAGTTGGCCATTGGCTACCACCTGTGATTGGCTCCCTCTCCTCCTCCTCCTCCCAACCAACTGCCGTGCCTGGCCCGCCATCTGTTTGTCGTTTCTGATGGTGGTGACGGGTGCGCTCCCGGGCGTACTCTATAGGACTTGGGAGACCCAACTCGCGGGTCTCGACCTCCCCCCTACCCCATCCACATCTCCATCCCATCTCCTTCTGTTCTGTTTTGTCTTTTGTTTCTGATGACACAGCCTACCAGCCTGATGGTCGCCTGCCTCCCCCTCCCCACTCCAAGCGGGGGATCTAGAGCACGTCGAGACTCCACGAGCATGGGAGATGTTTCACGTAGGCGCCCATTAACATTAATTTTAACGCATAGCATGAGGAATAGAATGCAATGAACAACCCCCCGCACGCGCTTGGTGTAAAAGCCCCCGACACTAAGGCTTACTTACCCCTGAGGTGGATCCATCTGAGAAGCAAGCACACAGGACCCAGAACCCCCAGAACGTCATTCATTCCGGGTGGTGGAGGGGGTAGGTAGGTTCTTTTTTTTTTCTACAAATTGTCGGCGGAACACGTTACACGTCGCCTGTTTATCTAAAATCATAAATCATGAAATCACCGCTTGTGATACGATACGGGCCCGGAAACATGGGATAGGATGGGGGGAGGATCTAGAGCGAGGAGAGTTGGGACTAGTGAGTTGGGGATCAATCAGCCAATGGTGGTGGAGCGTCTAGGTTGGTAGACTAGAACGAACGAAATAGACAACTCCGTGATCAATCATGTCAGGGTTTTTCTCCGAGCGGAGAGTAAGATAGCAGCTCAGTTTATGACGTTTTTCAAACAACAGATTCTATTCCTCTTCGAACCAGATAGTAATGATATAAATGCATGCATAATAAGTGTACAATTGATGGATGAGGTATGCAAAAAAATGAGAAAAGAGATCGAAAAAACACGAGAGGAGGGTGAGGGCGGGCGGTATTAATAATTTTCACAACCCATTCCTCGAAGCAGGCGGGGTCGGGCGGGGATGGTCACGAATCCACATCCATCCCATCCCCCAACCCCAAGTCCTCACCACTCTCCACAACAGCCCGCTTATACAACTCCTCCCTCACCATCACGTCCACCTCGAGGTTACCCAGCGTAACAAGCGCCTCCGCAAGCATCTTCCTCAACTCCCCATCCTCCTCCCCGCCATCCACCATCCTCGCCCTCTCAAAGAACCCCACCGCCCTCCCCAACCCCTCCCTCGCCTCCTCCGCCTCCTCACTCGCCAAAACACCCACATCCCCCTCCCCGACGCGATCCTCAATCTCATCCGCCCTAGCGCTCCCGACGATCAACCAGCACTGCCCCCGTGCACGCGTAATGGGACCACGCCACGCATCCATATCAGCCTCCATCTTCATCTGGTTGAACACACT
The DNA here is from genome assembly GCA_028551335.1 of Armillaria sp. CMW 4456. Taxonomy (NCBI): domain Eukaryota; kingdom Fungi; phylum Basidiomycota; class Agaricomycetes; order Agaricales; family Physalacriaceae; genus Armillaria; species Armillaria sp. CMW 4456. The sequence goes on from JANDKJ010000209.1 coordinate 115,321, forward strand.
GTCAGCCCACGAAGCCCAGTACTGCCGCTCGTCGGGCCGTGGGAGCTTCTCTGCGAGCATCAGAACCTCTGACGCGATCGTATACAACTCTTTTGCCCGACTGAACGCTTCGGGGAACGTCTTATGCGGGGGCGGGTGCGCAGGCTGATGTTGTTGTTGCTGATGTTGGTGCTGACACGGCACCACAGGAGGCGCAGCTGCCGCCGAGGACCCAGACCCAGACCCCCCAGCACAACACATCGACGGAGTCGTCGTCAGCGGCGTCGTCAACGACAAACTCTGAATCTCCGACGCCGGTGCACCCTGCGCTTTCACCGAATACGCCGCAGGCACCGCATGCTGCGGGTGCGGCATATGAAAAATCCCCCTCGAGAACTGGTCCATCGCCAACACCATCAAATCGTTCGGGCTCGCGCTCCCCAATGTCATCCGTCTCGTCACGGGCGGTCTCCGTGCTGCGATAGCCGAGAAGGGGGATTCGGGAGGCCACACGGGCTCTTCGTCGTCGAGGGCTGAGGAGGAGATCGCTTCGTCTGCGATGCACACCAGCGTGCGGCCCCATACGATCGCCATACGCCAATCCTCCGGAGCGTCACACCCCGTCCCGTTCACCCTCGAAGGGAGGTTCTCACCCGTCTCAAAGACATCCAGCGCAGCAAGCCAATACGCCGTCGGCGTGCTCGACTCACCCGGTAGCGCCATCGACCCATCCTGCGCGATAAGGTTCCCAAAGAGGAATAGAGCCGTCCCCAGGATCGCATGAAACGCCGTAGGAAGCTCTACGCATTTACTACCAACCCCAGATCAGCATCGATAACGAAAAAAAGAAGAAAAAAAAGACGAGGAATCGTCCTCTCACCATTTCCTCAAAGTCGGTTTTTCAGGGCTCCACTCCGGTGGACCCTCAGTCTTGGGAGCGCTAAACAACACCGACGGGTCCTGGTAGAAAATCAAAAACCTATGACACTCATGCACGACCCCTCTCAAGAGCGGGAGAGCCTCAGCCGCACTCCCGCCTTCGTACTGCTCCGCCGCCTTGGCGAACAGATCCTTCAAGTCCATCCAATCCTCGAAATCACATGTCCTCCGGGCCTCTGTCTGGGCGCCTACGAACGCTGTCGAAGTCGTATCCATGATCCTCGTACGTCTCGTCCAACCGCTCTCCCTCTGCTGTTGCTGTTGCTGGTGTAGTTGATGTTGCTGTTGCTGCGGTGGCTCGTAAGCGTAATCGTACTCGCTGCTACTCGCAGGCGACACAGACCGCCGCCGTCGTTTATGCGAAGAAGTACTCGACGAAGCGACGCTCTCAAAGTCGTCGTGGTCGTGGTCCGTGTCAGAGTCGTTGTTTGCCGCAGAGGATGCGAGGAGTTTCCTATCAGGGACAAGACAACGTGGCGCGGTTACACGGGCCTTCCATAACCCTTTTGGGCGCGGACGTTTCTTCGCTGCCTGGGCGGGACCCGTCATCATCGTGGAAGGAAAAGGAGAGGAGGGAGGGGAGGGAGGGCAACTTTTGACATCCTCACGGAAAAAGGGCCTTTTTATTCGAGCCGCTCAGGATGTGCATTCCAATCCTGGCCCAGACTGGATGCCTAGATTCACCCCGATCACTTGCTTCTCATTGGCCCGGCACTTGCCCCCACCACCCACTTTCGCCATTTTCCAGACCAGCCTGGACAACAAAAATCCAATAACCAATCAAAATAACCGACGAATCACAGGTCTCCAGCGTTCTCATTGGTTCCCTCGCTAACATATCACCACCCCCGCCTCCTCCCACCCTTACCCCACTTGTCAGCTAGGAAGCCCGTCATATACTCGTACACCTCCCGCTTCGCGCCTCGCCTGCTTATCGAATGGTCGCTGTCCGTGAACATCCGGAACGACACACCCCTCACCGCCCCATCCGTAAACATATCCAACAGTCTCGCAGAATGACTGAAATGTACATTATCATCCCCACTCCCATGAGCTAGTAGATAGTCCACTCCAGCCCAACCCGTCACGTTGGAGACATCCGACGTCGCGTACCCAGACGGGTTCAGCGCTGGCACGTTCATATAGCGTTCGGTGTATATAGAATCTAGCATGGATATCATTATCTGCCAATAAGATGCCCGATCGGACATACCATACAACCGCCAAGTCGTAACAGGCTACCCAATCATCAATCAGGACACCCAGCCAACCAGATGAGATGTAACGTACAGCGACAGACATAGCCAATGAATGAACACCAGCGTTCGCTTCCACAACCTTTGCACTCATGAAACCCCCATATGACTACCCGATCAGAACAACCAATCAACCAAAAAGACAGCAAAACAAAATCACTCACCCAGCCCCAAATACCAATTCTCCTCGGATCAACGTACTCCTTTGCCGCCCACAGCTTGGCTGCCCCGACTTGGTCGATCGTCTCTAGCTCCCCAAGCCGGCCCTTGACCACCCGGCGCAAAGCCCGGCCCCTCGCACCCGTCCCTCTCCCATCAACAATAACAACAACATATCCCATCCCACAAGCGAGATACTCATCCCAGCCCCCCCTCTCCCACTTGACATCGACCATCTGGCTGTTCGGGCCGCCATACACCCGGAAGAGCACCCCATACTTGGTACGGCCCGAGTCGTCCATGTGCGGGGGCCGGATCTCCTTTGCATTGAGCAACACACCGCCCACGTCAATCGTCGAATACACCACCGTCGCACTCTCGTACTCGGCAGACACGTTCCCCAACAACTCGTTACTCTCCAGCACGTACGAATAGTCACTGCTCCCCGCCTGCACGACCTTTTGCCACGGCACGTCCGGCCCGTGGTACGTCTCCAGATACCACCCCGCTCCAGGTGAGAAATCAGCAGAGTAGTAGCCCAGCGCAGTCGTATCCGTCAGGGGCTGCACCGCACCACCGTCGAGACTGACAGCATAAACATGGCGCTCGATACTCGACGGAGCGGCGGCCTCGAAATATACCAGGCGGCGGTCCACATCGACGCCCTTGATACCACTGGTCACCTCCCATTCACCGCTCGTCAGCCAGACAGGACGCGTCGCGTTCGCAGGCGAGAACAGCGCAACATGATTCCACCCATCCTCAGTCGGCACGATATCCAGATACCCGTCTTCAAGCGGGTACACCGTCTGCCCAGGCTCGATCCAACCCTCGTCCGCCTCCTCCCCGTCCTTCCCCAGCCGACGAACCTCCCGCCCCTTTGCGTCACTCGCCAAATCAAAATACCACACCCGCCCATCATCAGCATTCCGGTTGACCACCTTGACCACCAACTCTTCCTCCCCAACCCACCGCACGTCCTGCACGACCCAATCCTCGTCTAGTCCCACCTCCAGTTCCACACTCGCCTCGCCGTCCCACACCCACACGCCCACCGTCGGGTTCGCGTAGCCCGGCTTTGGATAGCGCATCCTGACTTCACTGGGGTACGGCACAGCTGCCGTACCGTCGCCTGTCGGGTTATACACAGGGAACGAATACACCGGCACGGCAGACTCGTCAAAGCTCAAGTACGCGAGCTTGCGCGCCGTGGGGGACCACCACAAAGCAGAATCTGCCGAAAAGACCTCTTCTTCGTACACCCAGTCTGGGACACCGTTGAACACGGTGCTCGACCCCGTGTCGGTGAGGGCGAGAGGCGAGGGGGAGCTGTAGGCGGTTAGCACCTACGCAGGGAAGAGAAGGGTGGGACATACGATGGTGTGGGGAGGATGTACAAATCGTTGGACTCGACGTAGGCGATAGCCTGGCCTGTTGGAGCCCATGTCGCGTACACAGTCTTTGGGTCTGTCTTATTTAGAGTTCCAATCGGCCAGGTAGACTTGTCTTGTATAGAATGCACATAATAGTTTCCAAAACTCGACCACCGCCATTGCTACTAACTGCCTCAGCGGGGAAGTAAACGCAAACTAGTTAGCTGTGGCACACCTTGCGATAGTCAGCCTTGAACAGCAAATACTCCATATCCGGAGAGAGCTTCCAATCCCAAAACCCCAACCGCCTACCGTCCTCCTACCCAACATCAGCCTGAGAAACCACGAAACACAAATTGACTCACGTCCAAGACATCCTCCAACCGCACCAAAACCCTCGTCTGGTTCCGCCCCAGATCAACAAGTCTAATCTCGTCGTGGTCGACGACGCTGAACACCCCGTCGCCTGCTTCGGGGACCCACGCGAGTCTCCGCTGGACTGCGGCGAAGGTACCATTGAATACATGGTCCATGGTGAGTTTCCGCACGCCCGGGAGGCGGTAGACGGTCCCGACGTACGTGTGCGCGGCTATTACCCCGATGAGTGCTGCTAGGCCTACTAGCACGCCGAGGGTGCCCACTAGGAAGCGTAGCCCCGTGCGTTTCGCGTCCTACTACGGGTTTAGCGAGAGGGAGAGAGGGAAGGGGTGAGACTCACCTTTGAGCGGCCCTTCTCTATGTCTAAATCATCTGCGTCCTCTTCATCTTCGTCGTCGTCCGAGCTCGGTACGTCAAACGGCCCCGAGTCGTAGTATATCGCGGGTTTGGCGGAACGCGTGAGCGTACTCACGAGCGTCGCAGTGTCGTCGTCGTCCTCCGCAAGCCTCTCGTAGCTGGTCATCGTCGTAGTAGAAGCCGAGTCTATTAGCGGAGATCAAAATTCCACGTGGCTTCCTCACTCACTCTCCCCTCAACCATGACATCCCCTCCCTCGACGTGGGACCCGCTCCTGCTGATATCCCAAATCGTGTGCATGCAGACACTGCACTACCTAACACTGTGCGCCCTCGTGCCGCCCCTCCTTGGGATGTTCGCGGACCCGGCGGCGTTGGAGTACCACGGTGGTGCGTCGAGTGTTGGGATGATCATGGACTGGCGCGAGATGGCGCGCTCGGAGGACCCTACGCGGGGGTGGCTTATCGCCTTTTGCTGGATCGTCGCTGCTCTCCTTGAGTGAGTTCGCCCTTCCCCCTTCCCTCCCTCCCTCCCTTCCTTCTAACCCCCCTGCTCCCTCCCCTAGTATCGCCTACCTAACAGCCCTCATCCGCCGCCCGCGCCTCATCCTCGACTTCACACTAACCCTCGTGTTCAACCACGTCGTGCTGACGACGTACTACGCCGCGCGTGTCCCCGCTTCGCCCTTCTGGTGGGCCGTTGTTGGGGGGGCGGCGCTTGCTATGGTCGTGGGTGCGGAGCAGATGTGTGTGAGGAGGGAGATGAGGGAGGGGCTGGAGGTTGGGGTGCGTGACCCGGAGGAGGGGGCGTTCTTGGAGGATTTGGAGCTTGCGGAGAGGAGGGATTAGGGTGGGGTGTGTGGTGGGGAGGGTAGGGTGTCTACGACGACGGCCGCTGGTTCGATGAATGCTGTTTTGGTCTTCGTTGTGTTACAGATACCTGACTGGAAACATCGACTCGTGGAAAACAGCATATATTGGGAACGATGATGGTATTGGAGGAGAAGTAGATGTCTACTTGTGTGTGTGTGTGTGTGTGAGAGAGAGAGAGAGAGAGAGAAGGAAAGAAGAATGCAGAAGGATGGCGGTATACCAGCTCTCAGTCCCAATCTATACATGGCAATACCGACGGGTAAAGTAAGTGTACGTCAGTCAGCTTATGAGTGTACACTGACTTGACCCCAGTTAGCTTCCAAGTTCCAGGATAAGCCAGGCCGCCAACCCCAGAGGTTCACGCACACAGGCGCAAACTTTGCGCGGTTCTTCCCCAAAGTACAAGACAGGCGTGATTCTTGCGTCGTCGCTCTTTCCCTCATCCTCAGTACACTGTTTCCTCGTTTCTCATCGTTTTCGACTCACCCACGTTCGGTGCTGCCGGATTCACTGAGCTCTCTAGACTTGAAGCTTCGCGGCACGATCCTGACTTGGGACATCCACAAGTTTTGCCCACTTCCTTTTCACCATCTCTTCGACCGCTTGTTTTCCCACTGCGAACCTCAGGTCTCAGACACACCGCGTATCAGGCGTTTGCACATCTCCGTAGCCAATTCATAGATATTCATTGGCTTTCACTTTCCACGACATCCCAGGCGCCCTTAGCTTATTTAGGCACGTGTGCTGGGCCATACTTTGAAAGAGTACATCCCGCTGGGTGGGGGAATGGGCCTTTTGGCGGTTCAAATTACCAATTGTTGCGTTCCAGATATGTACCCGCTGTGACCCTCTAGCTAGCAGTACCTTGCCTTTGGATTAGGATAGATGTGCTAGAGTATCTCAGAATGTCATTCTGCAAGGAGCGGGCTTGCCTGCGATTGAATTTCGATCTCGCATCACGCTACATCCATACTTCAGCTCAACGATGACGGTGCCTCCAACGCGATACCCCGTCATCCGTCATCTCACTAGCCCGTGTCCCTTGCTTATGATATAGCTCCAATACCCGCTCGGGACTCGGGATCCTTCCGATCCGTCTTCCACGAGCACAACTCCGAGCGAGGTGGCAGATCACATCAAATCCGGGGAAAAGTGATTGATTGACTTTGATCCCATGTGGTCTCCTACACGTCCTCGGGTCCGGGATCACTTCTTCCAATATACCGCACCCACACCTATTGGGTCCAACAACAGAAATACAAATATACAAATAGAAAAAACAGAGTGTTTTTGCCGATTCGAGCGCACCGTCCTTCCCGCGCCCTAACGTTAATGACTTGGGGTGTCACCCATCACTTGGTGTTTTCCTTTTCCTTTTTCCTTTTCCTTTGGTCTTTGGACTTTTGCCGTTCTTCGGGTATATACCGGGTGGGGGTGATGAGTTAGTCGGGCTTGTGCTTGTGCGTGTGGGAAGAATAGCGATTCACGCGCATCCCCGAGCAGGCCAGGGCTTACTGGGGATCCAGTCCATTACATTCAGTCTGGAGACGAGTTACTCAGGTTCTTCTTAATCTCGATACCTCTATTGACTTACGACTTACCCATCATGTTGTGGATCTCAAATCTCCCTAGCACGCCGGCTTGTTCTATGTAGTAGTCCTGGCTCTTCCATGATAGACTCTGTTATTGCGGGATTCCTCTCCCCCGAGTCGGGTTGTAGGAAGTCCGGGAAGTCACTCTCTGACTCCCCCTTGCAGACTTTCAGCCGGACGTTTCGGGATGGCTGTCTCCCTGCTTCATACGATAATCCCTTCAAGTCTTCTCTCGTGTTTCCCTTCCTCTACCTACCCACTCATGAATGTGGCATTTCCGATACTACCACCTTCATCAATGTTATTATCGGTTCATTAGCACAGATATCCCCTCTCGCATTCAAGGCACACACGAACCACAATATCCTTGCACGCAAGCCGGGATGCTCTTTCTTCTATTTCTCTTGGTCGAGACATCCACCGTACATTACCCTCCTCATTCGAGTCGCACGTGCGATCCCACCCTCATCCGAGATCCATTTCCGCCCCCGCCCCCTTCAGACGGCGTGTATTTCTGATTAAGGGACGCTAGGTTCGGAATGGCACAATACGGACGCGGATCAGTCAAGTTAAGATGTATTTCCACTACTTATCATTTTCTTCAAAGTCACTCTCTGTGATTTTTTGTTTCTTCTGGTACTTCCCCCTTGCAGACTATCAGGAGGACGTTTCGGGATGACTGTCGACTTGCATCGTACTCCGTACTCCGTGCTTCATACGATAATCCTTTCTTCTCTCGTGTTCCCCCTCCTCTACTTACCCACTCACGGGTACGGATGTAGCATTTCCGATTTTAGTACCACCGTCGTCAATATTATTATCGGTTCATCATCGTAGACACCCTTCCCCATCCGAGTCGCACGTGCGATCCCGCCCTTTATCCGAGTTCTATTTCTGCTCTGGCCCTCGTCCCCTTCAAGCGGCGTGTATTTCTGGTCAAGGGAAGCTGGATTTGGAATGGCGCGGATATCAAGAGGCTCAGTTAGGTTGGTATATTTCCACTACGGCTTGCCATTATCGGTTTCCTTGGTGGAACGGTAGCCCCCCTAGTTTCGGAAGCTCGTAGACTAGGAATCGACAGGGTTGTTTCTTGTCTGCGCTGTTCTGTTGCAAGTAAAAATTGTCTGTGTTAGCGTCGCCTCGGGGAAATGCTACTACGCATTGAGTGTGGGGCTCGGTACCGCTTTCTTTATTCTCTCGTTGCAAAGCCTCTTACTTACCTTCATCAAAGCCTTGGCCTTGACTGCTCCTGCCACTCCTGTAGAATCTCTCTTTGCCCTGAGTCTCTTTTAGCATCTCTTGTTTGACGGACGGTAGCCCGCTTATGAACAGTAATCCTGCTGTTGGTGTTCTCCGCGGAATACCTCGTTTCTCCGACAAGAGTTCAGTCTTACTCCATATCTCCTTTTGCCTTATTCCCTCTTTGCAAAATCTCTGACTTACCTTCATCCAAGCCTTGTACCCACTAAAGCCCGACTGCTCAATCTCTCTTTGCGTTGAGTCTCCTTTGGCGTCTCTTGTTCCGAAGGACTGACCCTGCTGTTAGTGTTCTCCACGGAATACTTCGTTTCTCCGTCAACAGTTCAGTCTTATTCCATATCTCCTTTTGCCAGGTCCCTCGCAAGATGTCTCAGCGGGTCTAATTACCCTCTACATTGTTTGAGAAAGCTCGTTCATGGAATTTTGGTTTATGATTTGTCCGTAGTCAGTCACTGTTATCTCGCGTTGTGCGTCATCATCTACTATGGGTATATCTAACCCTCCTTGCCATGACCTTGTGTCTGATTATACGAACTTCCAGAACCTCGTATCAAGTCGTTCGGTCTCCAATATTGCGATTTTGCCTGGAAGTGTTTCTGAAGCGGCGACAATTCACTCGCAGTTCCTATCCACCCCCTTTGTTCAACGCGGCCAAACATCAGATAAGATAAGATGAGCTTCGCTACCCGTCGTCATATGCACACAGGCGCAAATAACCTGTGGTTCATTCCCAAACTTGTTCACGCGCATCGTCGCGAGTTTTCCTGTCTCCTTTCCCTCACCAACGCGCCACATCGATATCGCTCTTTCTATCCACACACACTCTCCCTTCGATGTTTGGCGCTGCCGGATTCAGTGCGAGCCAAGCAAAGACCTGTGAAGATCTGATTCGACCACTCGGCTTCGCCTGTAGTATCTAGCTGAGTGTAGTAGCACTCGCAAGAGACAACAGAACGCGTATATTTCTGCTCGAAGAAGCTTCTAGGGCAATTTGCAAAGTTCCAGTTCGACGATAGTATCTCCCAGTATGGAATCCTCGTCGCCTTTCGACAAGAAGAGTGGTGTTGCCGAAGCTCGGTGTTTGGATCTACACTAGACTGGCGAGGTACCCTCCTTCGAAACGAAAATTATTTGATGCCACCTGCTAATGCATCTTCTATTAAACAGACCCGCGGCGGAGTGATTGGGCAAAGGCGGGAATCGAAAGGCCTGTAGGTAGCGAACACGTTACCTACCCAGATTGGTACTCACATAAAGACACATGGCCTGCTCAAAAGCGCCTCGTATGGATCAGCGACCGTAACACGCGAACTGTGCATGAGCTGGACCGACGACTACACTCAAATACACCCAAGTTAGCTAACAGCTTTCGTCACAGCCTGGTACATCCAAAGTCCCGTCAGCGTCTCTTCTTTCTCAGGTTTCCTACGAGTCGGACAGCCGGAAGTTACTTTCTACTTGGTGCTGTGGCCCGGATGCAACTCTTACTTGGCTTTAGAGTCTCTGCGAACCGGTCTCTAAAGTCTACACCGATCCCTCCCTCCAACATTCCGCGACCGGCACGTCTTCCACATATACATACTCTCTTGGAGACTCTTGGGGGAGACTGTCTTCTTGCCTCGTTTTCTCCATCATACGGTAATCCCTTCTTGTCTGTTGTGTTCTCATCCTCTAATTAGCCACTCGTGGATGTAGCCTATCTCCAGTAGGCATCGCAATCCCAATTCTACTGCCCTTCCTAATGTCACCATTACAGATACCGCCTCTCGCATTACGACCAACATGTCGCCTGGAATACTTCACCACGACGTCCAAATGCCCCGAGGTTCTTTCACAGACACCATGCTGCCATCTGTCCTGCACGCGCGGTCACTAAGCGAGGACGCTGTTCCCTTCTCCCTGTTCAATTCCTCTTTCTTCCCCTTTTCGTCATCCTAACCTAGACAGAGGGGGGACAGGCCCATCGTGCATGATAGCCACCTGTGACTCCAATCTCTACCAACGAACGTGCGATCCCACTCCCCATCCGAGTTGGCGGGAACTTCATTATCGCCCTCCTGTATTTCTGATCAAGGCGGGCCTATCCGCCCTCGCGGCATCGGAATAGGATGAGACCTATACAGATGTCAAGGGCCCAAACAAGTTGGTGCGGTCCCGTCAGTGACTTACCATTCGATCGTGAGGTGTTTCCCGCTAACCCTTGCACGTTGCTGGAGGTGCCCCTTGCACATAGGTTCTGGCTCGTCTCCTGTCGGCTGTCATTTCGCTCAAAATGGCTGTTCATACCCACCTATACTGTTATTTAGCAGGAGATCAACGTCTTTACGCGATAATGAAGCGAACTACAGCTTGTCTTCATCTCCGCTTCGGTATTCTCGTGCAGGTTTCTCATTTCCTGGCGCTCTAAGATTGGTCCGCTTACAACTCTATGGACTGACTCGCGTGCGCTGATATGAGGCCAAATCCGCTTTTTGTAGGCCTAGGCGGGACGCTCATTAACGATTAACCGACCCGCTTTACCTGATCTCTGGTGTGTTGGTGTTTGCTCATTAGCAAACAGTTCGTTCATTCGACTGCGACAGCCTGAGATCTTCATCATGACGTACCTCCCGTATCATCCCTTCATTCATTGTACATGTAACACATATACTCCATCCCAACTCCGAAGATAGTGATAGACCCCGAATCTGACGTATCCATTACCTGCCCCAATCTCCGGCTTGTAGCCTAGACGTCCTCCCTCCCCACAGCTCCCCCCACCCACCGTCCAGACACGTGAACGCTGAGCCCCTGGATGCACGTTCGCTCACTCTCACGATGGTAAGGAGCCGTTTGCGATCAGTCTCCGGGTGACAGCATCTAGCTCTTCGGGTCCCAGGATGGTCTTTCACTTGACTCGCACGCATTGTTTGATATATGTTCCGCGCCCCACGTATCCTGCTTCGGATCTTCGATTCACGAGGTCTCAGGACCTACGTATGTTTTCCTTGGATCAACGCTTTATCAGTATGTCACTATGTATCCCTCGCGACCCTCCTTCACGTCCTCGGCGGCTGTAGTACCAGACGTAAATCAGGAGTAGAACATTATCTGTGGCGCATTTGTTGCACGCTCGATGACTACAGCGAGAATCGCCGTTCGCTTGTATGACGCACGATTACCTTATCTCAGGTAAAGGATACCCACTCGATCGTAGCTTCTGACCACATGCTGAGATCGCGGTCGAAATTTAGGCTTGCTTCCAGGTTTTGTCACGTCACCCATCTCGCTGCGTCGCGCCCTCCTTGAACACGATACGAAAACAAACTCCGACATTTCACATGAAGGATGTCTTTCTTGCATTATGGTTTCAAGTCGAGCATCTGCCACCCCATCAACCTGAGAAGGTGCAACCGTCTGTCTCTCAAAGTTGCCAGTCATCTTGGCGAGTTTTCTCGCTGTTCATTTTGGTAGACGCAACATCGAGTTGAGTCATTACGAGACTTTGCTCCTCCCGTTTCATGACTGCGGCTCAGTCTCGATTTTACAGGCCTATTGAAGCCTAGGTCGTCCGGTTTTCCCTTGGGACTAGTAATATGAATAAAAAACCCCTGCAACTACAACTTTCATGTTAGTATCCCTCTTCGTTTCACGCTAGTCAAGCACTATTTTAGATTCGATTATTGACAAATAAATCTTTTAAAGTTTAATCATTCAAGCGTACCCAGAGTTGGGCTCCGTTTCCAAGGTTTTCTTGTCAGACGGGCTTCTGTTGTTCATCCAAAACCTATCCCCGGCTATTATAGCGGCAGGATCGAGTCCTTCAATTTCGATCTCCCGAGTCATGGGTAGCTTCATTATGTCGGGTGCCGCCACATCTGGCCAGCGATGTTCCCATCCACCAAGGATGCAAGGGGTGCATTAAGTAGCTGCGATCTAGGTACTCAGATGGCCTCGCCCGACCTTCATGACCGACTCTTCTTCATTATACCCAACCCAATCCGCACCCGCACGATGACTTCATCTATGGTTCTGTTGCGGTGATCGTAAATCACTTCCCACCCAAGAAGCAACCATGCTCCCTTCCCTCCCATGTGCCTTCGACCCCAACATACGTACGGAAGAAAGAAGAGCGTAGCTCCCTTCGAATTCTCTTCGTGTGGCGCCGAACCTTCCTCGACACGACACCCTTGACAAGGATTCTCCCTCCCCACGGACGGGTACACGTAAGGGGAGAACTGGTGGCGCTGCACAAGTTCCACCGCTAGGTGTATCTATATCTGCGCTTGACAGGAGAATATTCGGAGGAACCGGTGCGTTCAGAGTCCGGGGACGTATGTATTTGGTTGGCAGTGTCAATGTTCTATGTTACAGCTTCGGTACTTGTCTCTGGGAATGACATATTGTGTGCGCATGTACGCTCGATGGACCTCTGAGACGATGTTACCCTCAAATGAAGAATGAGGTTTCATTAATGATTTGAACCAATATCGGATTCGGGCGGGCTAATTTATAAAACGCACCAACCAAGATGGGAAGATATCCGGAAAAACTCGCAAGGACGCAGTACCGGTACGGTACGGCCCTTTTTCAACCTGTTAGGCGATATTTTCAGGTTTAGTCAAGACCGGATTTCAAAAACGTCCACTGTACTGACCTTGAGCAGAGCGAGCAAGTCCTGCATCGTTGGTCCAAACGGAAATACTCGTTTCCCGACCCCGCCCTTGTACCGGATTAGGAGAGATCGATAATCGATCAGGCTCGGATACACCCGCAGCTAGTATAAAGCCTACCGCACACACCTTGCTCCCTTCATTTTTATTTTACCTCCCATCCAATCTGATCTGTCTTCGTGCGGCCAGCCCCTTCCTACATCCCCCATCGGCGTATGTTTTCCAAAGCCTGATTCATTAACGATTTTTGGCGTCCGTACTCTCCTTTGGCACGGACCTACTCTCTTTGGTTGGTGGGATCGATGGGTCGGAGCTCGAGCCATTGAATCGATGGCTCTATCGATGATCGTCTTTCTGGGTGCTGGAGGTCTGGTGGTGTTGCCGAGTTGTGGCTCTCCTCCGCTTGGGTGAGCCAGCTAGATGCTTGTGGAGATGTTGATGACTGATTCCCCCTTTTGTTATCGGGATGGACGGCTGGCACGGCTGGTGCCGTATTCATGAACGGGATTCGATGAAATGCTCGTGCTCTGATTTCGGCGATTGCGTAAAAGCTGAGCGGGAGGGGCGGATCCTTCGTCTCACTCTCCCCTTTCGGAGTTTTCGGACCCACCGCTAAGGTGTTGTTTGTGGTCTGATAACGGCCCGCCGCTCCCCAAGTCCGATGAATTTCAATCGCTGGCTTTATCCATATGCTCATGCTCTCCCCCCCGTGTTCATATCCGTACCCGCACTACGCACGCCACTGACGGACCTCTCTGGAACACGTAACTGAGGATTTTTCTGGGATCAGCATTCTGCCTGGGGTCGGTTGTTCTTCGTTGAGTCTCGGTATCGGTAGTGCTTGAATGGGGCTTCGGTATCGGTGGTAGGACCTTATGTGGCCTAAAGGACCCGATTTGTGCGGGGCATAGGACAACGGGAATCTTGGCACATGTTCACTTTTCGCTGGAAATAGACCCTAGTAATAATATTCGAATGTTTTCTAAATCTGTGGATAAAGTTTCTTGGACGTGAGTGGAGGGAATGATCTCGGTGCCGCCACAACCATCGATCCATGTAGGACTATACTTGCCCAGGGCACTTGGCCCATGATAAGCGCCTCCGATATGAGGGTCTACCTTATTGCCGCCGTACCTCCAGGACAATCTCGTGTTCCCTTGATTCCGAATCACAGGGACCGTATATTGATCTACGATTCATATATCGCTATTCATAGCAAGTCATGTTGGCTGTAGGAGAGGATCGCCTCGTCTCGCCCCTCACCTGCAAACATTCATATCCAGCGCGTGTAAGTAATGGTAAGCAAATACATGCTGTAACCGGAAAGGAGTAAAAATGTCGCCACAGAGGCCCCTACTAGTCCCGAAACCGAAGGCTCGGATACTGATCGTTGGAGAGTAAGAAGTCAGAATCAATCTTGCGGCGTGATTGGAACACGAGAGGATGGATTATTGTCTGACCCGGCAATCGCAAAATCTCGGGCGCTTGGACTCCGACATACTGCTATATCGCTGAAATTCAGCTGGGAATTCGACAGAGAAACGGTATTTTCACATACCACCGAAAGGGCCTGGTGATTGAAGGTTATGAGCCTGCAAGGATATATCATACACGTTCATACACGTGCAAAGGCTACATAATTGGATCAGCCGACAATTTACGCAGGCCATGTCGTGTTGTTTTCATGTCACTGCGGCTGGGAGTGTAGGTATCATTCATAAACAGTCACTCCTGGCATGAGTCACTGATACCTGCCATTATTGCCATTCGCAGCCGCCCAAATTGCCGCCGCGGGGCTGTACCCTCCGAGCGCGAAATTTAGCCTGCTTCAGTACTACTACTGCTACTACTAACAAATATTAACATCTGTTGAGCATGCCATCCAATTTTGCGTGCTAGTAGACGTAAGAGAAAAGGGGAATTAAAAGGCGAAAAAGGGCGCAGTCGGCGATTAGATTTGGAATCTTACCCAGAAAGGCAGTGTATTCGACCCTGTCTCTAACACGAGGCACCACAGCCCATATAAGACCGACGCGTCCCACTTCCATTTGCCTCCCCTCCCTGTTCCCCTTCTTTTCTCTGCCAATGGACGCCATAAAGAGCATTCTGTCGCCGCTGGGCATGAATACTGGTGCTATCCAGGATACACTTGTGAGTCCCTTGCCTATGCAGGGCCACCGTCACTGACCGCGCCAATGACAATAGAAACTCGTCGTCATCGGGGGAACCGTCGAGACAGCACGAAGAGCATCGGTGTCTGCATGGAATGGATTCGTGGACTGTATGTGGCGTCCCTTGTGGGTCGCGGACCCTATATACGGGCTTTACTTACTTGACTCGCGCAGCCTTCTTCCTTACAGCACATTTCAGTCAGGAGGATTATCCGTATGATTGGTATGACAACTTCTATTGCTAGCATGAAAATCTATCCTTACCCTGTTCCTAGGCTAATGCACTGGTTATCCAAGGTACGCTGTTGTCGGATGCGAGGCGAGCTAGGGTTGGGGTTGGGCTAAGCGCTGACTGACTGGCGTCTTCACCTTTTTACAGCAACCTGCTTGGGGCCGGAGCCGAGAATTCGAAATTACGACACGTTCTACGGGTAGGAACGGTCTGACGCAGTCTACCACTGGGGACCTTGACGAAGATGAGGAGGATGAGGACGACGCGCTGGTTCATGGTCGACGGAAGCGCAAGGTCGCTTTCATGCCAAGTATTGGTACGTGTCCTTTTCATTCTCAGCCCTTCTTGCTGACGCCGCCACGTATCCGACCCTAGACACAACACATACCATATATTACCGCGGTCACTGGCTGAGAGTATGTCCCGACCCTTCATTAATTTAACCCAACGGCTAATTTATCAACCTCCTCAGATAACTAGAACCAAGCGCTATCCCGATTACGGCCACGGATCATCTCTCAAAATCAGGTAAACACTGCTCGCTCCTGTCTCCGACATTGTCGTCCCATCAAACTCAAATACTTCCCCCAACAGTGTCGTAGCACGAAATAACGACATCCTCAAGAAGCTCGTCCTCGAGGCAAAACGGGAGTATGAAAAGGACGCCGAACACCGTGTCCATATATTCCTTGCTGATACGTAAGTCTATTTCGTCCCCTCTTCCATGCCTGTCGCTGACTCCCGCAAAGATCTTATCCCTGTTGGCGATGGAACGGCGCTCGACAAAAGCGTCCTATGAGTTCTATCGTTCTCCAACCTGGTGTCAAAGACATGCTTCTCGCTGATTGCAGAGACTTTTTGTGTTCGGAAGAATGGTGTGTTCCCATTTACCCCCAATGTATTCAGCGGACTTGAATGTTTTTTCTTTTCCCAGGTACGCCGAGAGAGGTAATATCATTTTTGATGATGGGAGAAGGAATCCGATGACGCTAAACTTAGAATAGGTATACCCTTCCGGCGTGGGTACCTTCTTCATGGTGTACCGGGAAGGTGCGTTGCTTTCATATGCTACGGTCACTAATTAATGAATTCATATCGCAGTGGTAAAACCTCCCTTATCCACTCACTCGCTGGAGAACTAGGGTTAGACATCTACGTCGTTTCACTGTCATCAAAGGGGTATGTACCCCCCACATTCCGCCCCTTGTCATTTGCCGTGTCATGTATCATTCCTAACCCTTACTTCTCAGTATGAGCGACAACACTCTAACGACATTGATGGGACACGTGCCATCAAGGTTTGTCGGTCTCCGAAAAGATACCCCATTCCCATCTCATCTGACATAAACTCCGGTTGTACAGATGCATCCTCCTGCTGGAAGATCTCGACGCGGCGTTCACTCGTTCCGTGAGCCGAGACTCCAATTCCACCGGCGCACCGACGACAACAACGACGACGTCGGGCACCTCTGACAATAACAATACCAACAATGACGGGTCGACTCTTAGTCTTAGTGGGCTCTTGAACAGTCTCGACGGTGTGGCAGCCGCCGAGGGTCGGTGAGCTTGTATTGTGCACCCCTAGATCCGGCTGTCCCGCTCATACGGTTCCCTTCTTACAGTCTATTGTTTGCAACGACAAACCACATCGAACGCCTCGACCCTGCCCTGAGCCGGCCGGGCCGGATGGACGTGTGGGTCAACTTCACACACGCCACCAAGTGGCAGGCGGAGGGTATCTTCAAGTGTTTCTTCCCTTTCAAACCATCATCTGTCAACTTGTCCAGCCCTCACGCCGCAGCGGCCTCTGTGTCCGACTCGTCGCAGAAGAACCTCCCCGGTTCGAAGCGCAAGTCGACGCATCAGATCCCTCTGTTGAGCGAGGAGGAGATCTCGGAATTGGCTAAAAAGTTTGCAGAGTCCATCCCGGAGGACGAGATGAGCGTGAGTTCTCTTTCAATTCGGTGCGCTGAGTCCGTGTGCTTATACCCCGGTAGGTCGCGGCGCTACAAGGATACCTGTTGAAGAACAAGACTCGTCCACGCGAGTGTGTCGATGAAGTCGCGGAGTGGGTCATCCAGGAACGTGAGACTCGTGAGAAGCTGAAGAAGGAAAAAGCCGAGGTTTTTTTCATTTCCTTTAGATCGAACCATTGGATTTGGATTATTGACGTTAATTTTTCATTATAGCGTGAAGCCAAAGAAAAGAAGGAGGCTGAAGAGAAGGCACAGAAAGAGGTAAGTGTTCTTCAGTTTTTGTCACCGTTCACCGCTGATGAATGCATTTTGCGTGATTTAGAAGGAGGAAAAGGAAGCCAAGGAGGTTGGTGGATCTTTGCTTTGCTTTGCTTGTAGATGGATTCTCATGAACATTCGTTATCCAGAAGGAGGAAAAAGAAACCAAAGAGGTGTGTCTTCTCGCATTCGGTTCGTTCCACTGACTTAACAATACGCTCTTATCAGAAACTCGAAAGGAAAGAAGCGCGAGCAAAGGCCAAGAAGGCCTTGCGCGCAGAGGTAGTCGTGAAGAGTGAAACCACTGCAAGCACTACTGAGTCCACCACGACCACTACCGAGTCTCCCAGCGACTCCTCCTCATCGTCCGAGTCTGAGAACACCACAGGTGTTGACGCGGACACTGAAGAAAGTGTGACATCTGAGGAGGAGGATGCATCCACGGAGAACGGGAAGAAGAAGGAAAAGTGGGTCGCAGTGAAGGGTCAGTCGCCCGCTGAGACTACTGAAGCTGCCGCAGAGCCAACAACATCAGCGTAATGCATGCTCCCATCTCATCTCACTTTATTTACAGCCTCCGTCTGATTCTCCTGTCTTTGTTCCGGCCCGAAAGATCTCCCTGCTCCAGCTCACGTCACTCACTGCTTAGTGCTACGATCTCATTACATTTCATATACACTTAGTGTCTGTTACCCAGTCTCATGTTTCTGGCTTGCAATTAGAATTCTTCAAGAGGCGTCTTAAAAGCGTCTGTTGGACTATATTTATGTCTGTTATTGACGGAATAGACCGATATGGGGATTATCAGCCCAAGAAGCATGCATGAGGTACGTATGCTAAGGCTGTATGTGTGATATGTATTCAATCAAATAGGATAACAAAGCGAGATGTAAGGACCAAGTGACAAAAATTCATATTGATTTCATGTTAACATCCGATAGTGTCTTGAATGCATCCTTGTACGTGTCCAACAGTGCCTTCACTCTCGCCCGTTCAGCAACAAGACTCTCGTCCTCATTGAGCATCTCCGCAAACAACTCTGGTTTGTAGAGCGACGCAACGAGTCGGTTCTGCACTTGTTGTGAAGTATGGTTCACAAGGAAATGCATAATCGCCTTTGGCACCAAGTCCAGGATGCTTTGTCTGACAATCTCAAAGTACGAAGTGATGAGGGACCGGATGAGCGACGTTTCCATCTCTTCTCGCGGGCCGACTTGGTTTGTTTCTGAAGAGACCTAGACAATGCAAGACGTCAATAACGGAAAAGGACAGCGCGTGATTTCGCTCACGGCTTCTATATGCTTCCCCAGACTCTTCATGTCATATGCAGCATTGTTCCCATCCATATTGCGTCGCCCGGCCAGCAATCCAGATGAGACGGCAGGATCTGCACCCGATGTATCCCGCCCGACAGGGATGATGTTGTTACTGCTTGGCCGTTCCTGTGGCCCCGCTCCAGACACGGGTCCAGGTCCGTTTTGGCCAAAGAAGTAATTGAGGAAGGTTTCCCTGGCGGAGGAGGATGATGAACCCGAGACGGAATGCGGCCGATGGGGCTGGTTGCGCGAGATAGATGGGGTCTTTTTGTTGAGAGTGGGGGTGGAAGAGTTGGCAGGGGCGTTGGGTAATGTGGGCGTGTTCCGTGAGCGGTCGTGAATGGTATTTGATACGGAGCGACTGTCACTGCGAGCACCATGAGCTGCACTTGTGGTGCTGTTCGTGTCTTCAGATGAGGTCTCGTCTCCATCGTCTGCCGAAGAGATAACACCGTTGATAGGTTCGGTGGACGCGGGCTAGAACAAACAATGGATCAGAACGGGCGTACACATTGCATCATTATTGCCAAACTTGCCCGTGGGGATATCGACGGCCTCTGGTGTTGCACGTTTTGTGCGTTCATTGTCCCAATAACGAATGCAGGGTGATTCGTGTTGATGTAGGCTGCCTGGATCGCAATGAGGCTTTGTGTGTATTCGGATGTCGGGCTCAGACGCTCTCGCAGCAATTCTGATACCACCTCTATCAACTGCGCATGAAGACGAGGGAATCGTTGTAGCTCCTGCAAGGGTAACGATGAGACGGTGAATCGACCAAACGTAATTGATTACATACCACACTCGTACAGTTATGGCATATCTTCACCAGCTCCTCGTATACCAGCTCCACGCAACGAAGACTAGGCGCTTCCAGCAGTTTAATTTGAGGCTTCACGAGAAGATCGAATGCGACTTCCGGAACGAACAGACTGGGTCGTGGGCCTGTCGAGTTGCGGATGGCTGTTCGAATGTCTTGATCGTCTAGGTTGTGTGTGGGCTCAATTGAGCTTAAGGCATGGCCAAAGATATCGTTAAAGATGTAATATATCCGCGCGCCACCGGATAGCTCCTTGGTGGAGATGTCAATGTTGGTACCGTCAATCGATGAGACGAAGTCCCTCGAGAACTGGGTCATAAGTCGTAGTATCAACGATCCTTGCTATACACACAGGCAATGAGATACTAACAATGGGAGAGGGCGCAACTAACGCACCTGATTCTTGTCCCCAAAAACAGCGGCATCGCCAAACGAGTTCAGTTCCTGCTGAGCCTGCCCCATGAGTGTGTTGAGTCTCGCTTTCATATCGGGAAGCTTCTCCCTGATGTGATTCAGTAGAACCTGCCTAGCCTTCAGCCTCGTTCCTTCCCACGTGTATAAACACCACGCACCTGATTGAGTGTTTTAGCTAGGTATTTAGTACCGTTTTTGTGAGAAATATTGCGGTAGGCGGGATGGTTACGAAAGTATTCCGTTTCACTGTCTAATGCATCCTTCATAGATTTCTCGGCGTTGATATCTTGCTGGCTGCGATTAACGACACCGATGAAGCCAAGTTTGAGGGGATACACGCGACCAGTGAGAATGTCGAGCGCGTTCGTGCCTGCATCCATGAGGTCGAGTTTCGTCAGAATACCAATGGTACGACGGCCTTGTGGGTCCACTGTCCGCGCGAGTTTGAGAGATTCTGAGTTGGCCAAATCGACATTGGCTGCTGATACCGACAGTATGACACTACCGAATGTTGAGATGAGGCAAGGTAGTTTAGGCGTGTACACACCTGTTCGGGTTGGAGATATAATCTACGACGAGGTTGCGGATTTGACGTTCAATATCGCTGGGTTGGTCCCCGACAGGTATCTTGACTGTCGTTGAAGAGACGAAATAAAACGTAGCGCCATTTACACACCTTTGTCAATCCAGGCAAATCCACTAATGTCAGATCGAGAACATCCGGACTGTAAATCCTCAGTGAGATGGGTAGTTTGCTAACACCCTTGTTCTGGCCCGCAACGCGAAACGTCTCCTGCTCAATTTCTTTTCGTATTTCGTTAAAGTCTGTGAATCGTTTATCGACATGAAGGAATTGGGCCCATTCCGTGTACGGCGAGTTGTTGGGTGAGGGCTCGGACGGCACCGGGGTATGTATAAGTTGAAGGACAAGTGGCCGTCTTGTCACGATACCTTGACCTCGAGGAAGAAAATCACGACCGACAATACTATAAGAATCATGAGTTGGACATTGCAAAGAGATGAAGAACCTGAGCTTCATACGTCTCCAACACACTGGATTTTCCTGCCGATTGACTGCCCACCTTTGGAGATTGTTTTCAGCATTATGTATTAATAATACGAAACATTAACGCACAACGACGAGCTGCGGCATATCCAGTTCTCCTCCTAATAATCATTTCAATTTTTTAAGATCTTGAGAATGTGAAAGAACCGACCAAGGTTGCTGAAGGTGTCCTGAAGCTTGTTGACCAGCTTAATGAGGTCGGAGTCCATGGTGGAATGACTGCGATGGTCGACGACAAAGAGAAGGTGAAAGACGAACAGCAAGATTTTTTGTGCGCGTCGCGTCGCTACGGCTTCATGCTTTGCGCATGTTTGATTCAAATGCGTGTTAGGTAATGATTACTATTTTGGGAGGCCTTCATCACACGCGTCCTCGGCCAAGCGTGCCGGGTAAGTATTCACTTAATTGGGACGAGATGAGGTCACTCGGCATACTGGAGAAACTGCGGCTCGAGTTTTTTTGATAGGTTGCTTAAGCCTACAAAATGGTTCGAACCAGGACATTCGACTCAATGGTAGTCAATGAAGCCTATGCATTTGGGAATGAATCCATCTCTTGGAAAACGCCCGTAACTCTGATCATTCGACTGCTCCACGTCTCTTATAGTTCCCATCACCAATAATTTTTTCTCCACGGAATCTTGCAGGTGTTCCGTATGTACTCGAAAATCAAGACACTGCACTCTGGTGGTGAGAATTTTACGTCAACGGAGGGACCCCATGTGCAAAGAGCACACCAGATGTGAAAATGAACACGGAGAATATTGCCTGCAGGTCGTACAACCTCAAGACCGACATGATCGCTGACTTATCTGGCCACAACAACCATCAAAGCACCATTGTCATGGTAATTATACTGAACTTGATATTCACGTTTAACAAGGTTTGGGCATAAACTGAAAACAATGACCTCCTTTTGAAGCGGCTGTCCTTTAGAGAACAGACGCAGGAAATGATTCTTCGCATTCGCAGGGAATCTGACAGCCTTTCTGGACTTCATGTATACTGATACTTCGAGAACAAGCCATTACATCCCCGGATCCTAATGGTTGAGGACCGCCATCGGAGGATGCCAGAAAGTCTGCTCTCGTAATACCCGGGATCGATTCGCATGGATAAGTCCGGAGACGATGCCTCCCGTGTTCTTGAGGGCTGGTTTCCCCTTTGCGGCATCTTCTCGTCGAGATGAACTTCCTTTGTAAAAAGACCATCGAAACTGTCGCGGTTTCATTCGAACGACTGACAGTGGTCATCTCCGAAAATTCCGAAAATCGTGGGTCTACCTTGCGCAGACATCCCCTCCTCTTCTTCTATGGTGCGTATACGCACCGGTCAGTGCCCAGATCTTTAATCCAGTCTCTCGCCTTCCCCCGGCGTAGATTACTCATGTTTCGCCACCCCCGCAAAGTGCCCCGCAGTCCACGTTCGCACGACAGCTCGTGTTGTCAAGTTGATCTCTTCTTTGTGCATCCCTTGATCCAGATCGATACTTCCCAAGTCATGCGTTCCACGCCACTAAGATTCAGCAAGAAGGAGCTCAAGTACGGTAGCTACTCTCCTCGTTCGGACCCTGTTATGACTATGATGGGTTCGTGGTCATGGTAGCATCCCTCCTTCTCACCTATCATTGATATCGATTCTGTAAGCCCTATTCTGTGGTACGACGGAGTGACTAGTGTCAATAAGGCGCTCGCAGAACTTAATGAATGGAGCGTCAGGATGGAAGCAGTTGTTCGGCCTGAGTACTGAAGATCTTGATGTGAATATACTATCAATGAATCAGGCGAGAGACGCTACCTTCTGTAATAGCGCATATTGACCAGTTGATGAGGAAAGCTCCGATTATGATGCTTCGAACTATGGCGTTTTCCGGAAGACGCACGAGGCTTGAAGTAAGATATGTATGTCGCCTGATGGAGTACTTGGAAGTTGACGTGCGAAAGAAGCACAGGTCTCGATGTAAAGTAGATTGGTAGACACCTATAGAGAGAGGTATACCAGGACAATAAAACGTGCCACAGACTGCGATGTCAGGTAAATTTGAAGCATGTCGGTTGCGAGATATTGGCAGATAAATCAGGACGAGCTATCTACCAGCAGCTTGAGTCTTTTGAGTCTAGACAATCATTGTAGTACCTCGACATAGTAATGAGTCAAGTTGAAGGGGGTGTTGAGGGGGTAGGTCGACGAGATGCTGGCACGTGATACAACGAATTATCAAACTAATTTCAAATTAAGCCCTGACTTGCAAGTTCTTAGCTAGGCAACCTCCGCGTTTTCTCGCCTCTCCGCATAGTGGCTTCGACCGCCGCTCTTCGGTCCAAGAATATAGCAGCAGAATAAATCAGCGGTCGGTCGAAAAGCTTTCATGATTATGGGGTGTAGATATTGCAACAATCAATGACTGCCTTCGTCTCCTTCCCTGGTATTGCCTCACGCCTATCGGGATCGACCGCCGGAAGAATTGAAAAGCTTGATATGTTATTTGAAAGCTGGAGAAGCTAACGCTGTTATATAACACCACTGTGAGCTCAAAGATGAGCTTCGTGAGTTTTTTTTCTCAAAGCAGATGCTCCATGTGAAGGCTGTAATAAAGTAGCAGGTGACTTATCAGAGACAGGTTTGTCTTCTCTTGTCGAAAATTCGAGGACAGACACAGGTTGATACTAACAACGCACCTGACGTCTAGGGGCTCTTATCATTTAAAGGATGGTTTCTTTCCCAAGACAAAGCTGGACATGTAATTCTGATTTAGGAATAGGACGGACGGGAAACAATGTCCCAGAAAAATGGAGGAATCACGCCTACGATGGTGAAAGTTTTAAGTCAACGAGCTGAGCTCGGCTAGCAGGGATCATAGCATTAATGCTACTGTACGTTCCATTGTTTATCCCTCCTTGTCACAATTTAAATATATTACAGTAGAATCTCGACGATGGAATTGTTCAGCCAGTGAAAAGGTATCATTAGCAGTATAGCAATCCCTAAAGAACTCCATTCTATGCAACTCCGTGTATTCTGAAGGCAGAGGGAATCAATATGGCAGTTCTAAACTGAGATCGCCTCTTTTTACTCACCTGCAGTATGCATGCGCAGCTCTCACCATATGCAAGACTGCGGCACGTTTAAAAATAAAGCCCGGAGGGAGTCATAAAGTTTAAACATAGCCCTCCATCATTCGAGTCAGTAAGAAATTACGTGAAATCATTAGACTGTGGGTATATATGTTGATCTCTCGGAAAAGGACGACCAACGAAAATGACTCCTCATCTTACCCTGTACGACATCCCCTCGACTCTCCCCAATAAATCGTGGTCGCCTAACATCCGTAAAGCCAGGTCTGTTCCTTTCCGCAAGTACCACGGACTAGCACAGCAGAAAACTCACTGGTCTATTCAGATACGTGCTCAACTACAAAGGCCTTCCACATCACACCGAATGGGTCGAGTTCCCACACATTGAAACACTCTACAAGAGGCTTGGTGCCCAAGCCAGTGCCGTCAAGGCTGACGGCGTCACACCCTACTACACCCTTCCCCTTCTACACGACCACTCCACAGGCGCCCTTGTCTCCGACTCAGCAGCCATTGCCCGCTACCTTGACAAAACCTACCCTGGAACACCCGCTGTCATTCCAAAGGGAACTGAAGCATTTCACTACGCATTCGAGGAGGCGCTAGTCTTGCATTTCCGAGTCACTGCTCTCCGGAGGTTCACCACTGCCAAGGCTACTTCCTCTTTGAATCCTATTAGCCAGGAGTATTACAGGAGGACAAGGGAGGCTAGATTGTTGGCGGGCCGGAGCTTAGAGGATGACGTCCCGAAGGGCGAGGAAGGGGAGACGGAATGGGTAAGGCTGGAAGAGGCCTTTGGGAAGGTTGATAGGTGGTATGGGAAGGACGATAGGTATGTGATGGGGGATATTGTGTCATATGCGGATTTCACGGTGAGCGCATCGGTCATGTGGCTTCGCGTACTGTTTGGGGAGGATAGTAAGGAGTGGAAAGATGTCTCGAAATGGCATGGAGGTAGATGGGGTGCGTTGGTGAAGGACTTGGAAAAATACGAGATTGTTCAATAGTTAATCCATCTGTAAAAAGTTTAGATGTCGCATCATACTTGCACATCTTAGACAATAAAGTTGATTATTCAATACCTCACGGCGTACACATTTGTAGAGCCAGCCATCAAATAAAAGACATTTGTACTTAACTGCTGTTAAGAGGCATGAAAAAGTGATAATTCAATTCAGAGAATAAGCACCGACAGTATGGAAGACCCATTGTCAGAAGATTGTAATTGTGCAAGCAGGGCGGCCTGTAGTTGGAATCACAGCGGAACATGATTCCAACTAGGATTTCATAGATTTCAGCGCTAGTGCTCATTACGAAAAATTTAGAAGGTAGACTTTTCTGCTGGTTGATTGATGGTTTGGCTTCAGCTTTTGTTGTCCACAACGTTTCTTTCCTCACCTGTCTAAGAATTTTAGCTAAGGCTCGCTCGATCCCAGGGTCTTGTACTTACTTAGAAAGGGAGAGAGCGGAAATAATGTTTTTATCAGATATGCACAATAATATAAGAAAATGACGCCGATTGACTGCAAATTCACTGCTTAGTATGACCCACCAGAGATCTACAACCGATGTCAGGGAGCCGTTTCGGATACGAGTGAGGAAAGAAAACGTACAGTGGCCGAACTACTAGCGATCGTTCCAGCTACTCCACCAGTAACCGTAAGCTTAGAGAAGTCCCATTTCCTGAAAAGGGACGCCCTTAGTACCATCCCGAAATCATTGCAGAAAGTGGGATTACCCTGAACAGTTGCCACAGTCGATTGTCAGCCGCTTCGCCTTGTCTCCGACCCTACAGACATTAGAACAGCAAGGGGCCAAGGAAAAGAATGGCGTACTTGACGGTAGTAGCGCTGCCGGTGAAGCTCACACCTCTGTCAGTGAATATATCAGAGGATCGACTGGTTTCATTCCCACAGAATCAACTCACGAAATAGGACCGCCAGTTCCGGGAGTACCAGCATCGTCGGGGTAGGACTGAGAGATCAAGACACCGTATTTGGTGATACCACTGATAATGTTGCTTGGAAGAACGGCTTAGCAGGTCACCCTGAAAAGAAGATAAGGTAATATTCACCCAGAGTACGTGATACCGGACACTTTAGCACTCGTGGCTTCCGCCTTGACTTTAATTCTGTAAGACGCGGAATGTCAGAACATCGGATGAGGGAGCAGGATTCGGCATCGTACCTGAGCCCATACATAGAATTAGTCACAGTGTTGCCGGAGATGGTAACGTCGGTAACTGTCTTGCCAGTAGAAATTGAGCCAACGGAAATACCATGGCCACCAGAGCATTGGTTATTCTTGAAACTAGAAAGTGGATCAGAGCAATATCTCTCATTGAAAAGACAGACGCTTACATGATGTTAGAACCGGAATTGATAGCGATACAATCATCCTGGTTCTTGACGATGGAGTTTTGGATAGTGACATCGTCAGCGGAGACATCGAAACCCTACATATTCATCAGTTCTTCCTCATTCTTAGAAGACAGTTCGCACCAACATCGGTATT
Source organism: Armillaria sp. CMW 4456 (assembly GCA_028551335.1). Taxonomy (NCBI): domain Eukaryota; kingdom Fungi; phylum Basidiomycota; class Agaricomycetes; order Agaricales; family Physalacriaceae; genus Armillaria; species Armillaria sp. CMW 4456. Next base: position 141,975 of record JANDKJ010000209.1, read on the forward strand.
GTGACCAAGACTGTTGGTATCGCCAGCACTGTTGTCGATCTAAAGGCGTCAAATAAGCTCGCCGTAAGTCAAAATGCGAACACATGCCCACGTACGGTGATGCTATCGAAGGTGAGTCCATCACTGTTTCCGATAGAGACAGCTTGCGCGGGACTGTTCAAGACCTATATATGGTTCGTCATCAGCCCCACTCGAAGAGGGGAAAAACTAGACAGACCGTAAATGAAGAGTAGGTACCGGAGCCCTTGAACCTAGATCAGAATCAGAACGCTGAAAGCATGTCATCCAATGAAAAGTGCACTTCAAGAAAGGATGAGGTTTGGTGACACCACCGTTTGTGCCTTCGCCGTCCCAGTACGATGCGCCGTTTCCCTGTAAAATATGTTATACAAGGGAAGGCGAGACGAACTGACTCGGCTTACGTTAAATTTATGTCCCGCACCCTTGAACGTTATGCTGTCGCCGTCGATGGTGAACAAAGGTCCGGAACCTTCGAATTAAAGGAAATGTAAGTCAAGCATTTGACTGACTACTTGCGAATCAAACGCACTAGAGGTCTTGGCGAATGTGATATCCCCAGCCATAGTGACAGTTGCGCCTGCCTTGGGCTATCGAAAACGCATCAGCGACGCGTTCCAAACCTCTATAATGTAAAAAGTCCTACCAAGAGCGTCAAGGTACCTGTGAAGTACACATATCAGCAAGAAGACGATCCAAAGAGGAGACTCATCCAGCTTACTTCCACTCGGCACAGTGAACGCGTTGATAGTGACCGACGAGCAGCTGGATATCGAGGAAGCAGCAGAGACGGAGTCGACAACGCAGCTCGCACGAGCTTCGAGGTCCTCTGCCGGGAGTGCCGACACGAGTGTGAGCACGGTGGCGGCGAAGATGAACTGGTAGAAGGCGTGGCCGAACATTTGAGGGGGAATCGAGGGATGCTAGCTATCCTGCTGTCACGGCACGGCTTTATACTACAAAGCTGGATGAACCGCGGAGGATAGACTGGCGAGCGGGGCGACGGCAAGATCGTCGAGCCGCTGGATTACGCCAAGACGAAACCATGGAGAATTTCCGGTCGTCAGCTCTCTTGAACTTGCACAAACCAGGGGCTCCGTGCGTCTCATGAAAGGGTCAACCATTTTGGGTACATACTCGTGGGTGTTGTAAGGAGAAATTAGGCACGAAGTCCACGCCTCAGGGTCCTCCCTGCCGTTCAAAATCGCCTATTATCGGGGATGAGATTTCGAACAGATCTTCAGAGTAATAAGACCAACCCCCATTGTCTCTACAATCCAGCATCGCTTCAACGTATATTCAAACCTCCACTTCAAGATAAATCACACCTTATTTTATGCTTCACTCTGCCTCCCCCAAAATCATCCAGACCATCCCTGTAACAAAGGGACGCGTCAGACTGTTCCTCTAGAAATGGTTGTTACTATTCATATCAAGTTCTCACCGACGAAGACACGGGCAATCCTGACCGTAAAAATGTACAGAAAACGAAAAGGACGCGCGGTCTGTCCTCCCTTGCCCGATAAACTGCCGATCGTCAGGGATCATTATCCTTTTGATTGAAAGGATCCCTCTCATTTCGATCAAGGCCGCTTAAAAGCAAGAGTCAGAGAAATAAATGAAGCGGCCCGGAATCCACATGCTATTGTTTATGTACCTCGTCTCTGATAAGCTATTAGGAGCTTTTATGTGGGAGTAAGAAGCAAGCTGACGTGCTCACCATATGTTTGAACCTCGACGGGAGAAGTTCAATAAAGGGCTTTCTGATCGTGAAGGACACATGGTGCTAGTACCGGCACAAGGTCTCGCCAATTCTTGTTAGCCGATCTGCAGCAATACCAACATTAGTTTCGTCATTGAAGTATCAGGCGCTATTTCTGAAGCGCTGAGATACGCCGACAGAGAACCAGCTCACCCAAACAACAGATGCCACACTGTCGCCAGTTTTTCCGAACTGCGTACCCGCAAGGACGAAGAAACTGTTCATGAGATGTTACCGACCGGTTGATTTCATTGAAGCGGCCCGGGCAACCCACTACTTCAGCAAAATTTGCCTGTGGCTCGCCGGGACAGGGAAGACCTCTTTTTCTTAGGCTGAGGATGACAATTCATCCGTCCCGTGTCAGACCCTATGATTGATATGACGTGAGCTTGAGGACAGCACGAGCTAATCGATGCCGGTCAAGGTAGAGGACCAATCATGCCTCAAACGAGCGAGTGACATCGTGTACAAGTACTCGGTGCGCTCGCTTTATTGGATTCAGAAAATAGTTCCTCTTAGTATGTACCCTCAAACCTTAATTCTATAGTAAGCAAATTAGTATGGAGTTGTCCCGATAACCTTCTAAGGCCTTACAATCAGGTCCGAAACTAGTGGTGTTCCCTTTGGATCCACTATCGATTCGATATGGTCCTTCGATAAACCTCTATGATTTCGATAGTGGTATTTGAGCTCTGCATACAGAGGGAAGAGATTCTGAAATTTTTCTGAGCATTTGATAATGTTTTTTTAGCAAACCGTTTACATCCGAACAATTTCACTTCACTGTGCTAAGACGTAGCACTAGTAGACTAAGGAGATGCATCGAAAATCAGAGGGGCAAGCAGCGTAGGATGTCGTAGAATATAAAGAAGCTTTTTCTAACGCGTTTTCAGTCGAGCACTGAGAGCAACGCGTCGAGGATCAGTCAGTGATCGCCAAACAAACAGAGTCAAGCCGACCTTTCTTGCCTCTCCTTCCGCCACGACGACGTTGGTCATAAACTAATTGATACCTACCTCCATATTACGCTGTCACCCGCTCGGTAACCAGCGCTCTGCACTAGCAATGCTTGGTACTGCGACAGTACTAATTCATGCCGTTATTCGTGGGGCTGCTTCACGTAGATAGCGGTACTTGCAAGATGCCCACTCGTTGTTTTCTCGTTACCTGCATTACACAGATGAATTCATGGAGCAGGGATTGGCTATGAAGTAAGTTAACCGTCCTCTGAGCTTATTTGAGCACTGATTGAACGATTCACGAGTGCTCCAACATCCGTCAAGCTGTATTCCTTGATCCGCAGAATCCAGGAATTCGCCAACCCTCTTTAATGACGTCAAATAAGCGAAGAGCGTGTTGAAGAATTTGTGACGGTCGATGCGGAAGCTTTCAACTGTCTAGTCAAAGCTTGGCTGGCTGCCGTACGAATCGTTCGATGTTGCTCATGGTTCCTTTGCTCAATTCAGGACACCGTTCTATGACCTGTGTCGTCGTCTGGCGCTTGTTAACCTGCGATCAATGATGAAAAAGTTAGATGAGGATGGTATCTTGGAATTTGCTCTTGTTGTGATTGAGCTAGAGTCGTCGAGCGTCTCATGAGGGACGCAGAGACATTGGATTTGATAAGATGCGGTACGTCCTTTCTATTTTTTCACTTCTTCTGCTCGATGCCGACGAACTTTCAGCTTACACAGATCATATCAGTCAAGAATACTGCGAGCGGTGCCTCGTAGTGGAAGGCGTGGAGGAATAATGCTTTATTGTATACCCTACATCAAGGAACCGAGAAACAGGCGCCCGATTATCAGAGCACCACTCTCCTTCCCTCCTTCGCGCTAAGAGTAATAGCGTCTATAACCTGATGGATTTTCACAGCGTCGTTAATCGTCGCGTGCGTACCCTCCTTTCCTTTGGCGAACTCTGTCCACCCAGCAGCCAAGTTTCCCATCAGCCCGGTGCTCGCCACTTCCACAAGTTCTCCGTTCAGATATAGCTTCGGGTCCCGAATGTGCACGAAAGCGGCGCTCATCTGATCGTCTGTCAGCCGGATAGAGCCTGCCTCTCTGTCTATTTCCCACAGAAGCTGTTGTCGGCCTTGAGTAGCGGTAACGCCTCCACGCCAGCTCTCGCTGACAAGAACACCGGATTTGAATCCCCCAGTAAAAGAAATGTGGTCAGCTGAGGTGTTTGCGATCGTTTGAAGAACATGACCTTCGGTGTCTACTACCTCTGCTGTAGGGTACAGGATTTCAGCAGTCGCGCTGAGGAAGTCGAGGTCACCGAATATATACGTCAAGATGTCAAGATGGTGGCCAATAGCGATGTCCAGCATAGACGACCCTGTGAAATGATAAGGTCTCCTGTGGAACAAGCAGTTTCAAACATACCACCAGCGGGGTCAGATGTAATTGCTGCATTTGCTTTGTTAATCCGGGGGCCCCAGTACCCTAGCTCTCTTGGGGCTAAGCCGACCTAAATAATGATCAGCGAGCACCTGAGGTATCTTCAAGGGGGATGCACACCAGAGATGTGGAAAGAATCTTTCCTATTTTTCCAGAGTCGATGATTTCTTTAACCTACAATTCAAGTCAACGTTGTGCGAAGTACATCAGGACCCAGTTCAAACCTTCTGCACTACAGCAGAGTGCCGTCCTAGAAACCCGACCATCGATCGCAAACCTTTCGCATGAGCTTTCTCTGCAAACTCCAAAGTTTCTTTGGTGTTCCTTCCAGCGGGCTACTCGATGAAGAAGTCTTTGCCGGCATCAAGGACCGGGGTGAGAGCGTCGTAATGACTAGGCGACTTGACGGCAATTGCGATGAAATCGACATTGGGATCGGCAGCGATTTTGGACGTCGAACCACAGTACGGCGTTACAGTATGACCTACCGTTTCGCTTTGACTCTTCGCTGATGCCTCAGACAACTCTGGTGGGATACTGCCGTCAGGGTATATTTCTCATTCTTGAGCAGTGTCGGGGCAAGTAGAATGGACGCCCAGCCTTGCTTGGAAAGACCGACGAATCCGACTTTGATTGGAAAAGCCATGGAAAGAGTTCAGTGTAGAATTGCGGAAAGGACGCTTAATGCTTGGTGCGGTGTTATACGAGCTACATGTGTCTGCGCTTGCTAAGCCAGTTTACATTGCCGGCGGCAGAAATATATTTTACCGCCGGCTGCCCGCGTTGCTGTCGTCTCCTAGTAACATCTGCAGCTCCGCCAAAAGATTCCTCGTCGAACTTTCAAATAATAACATCCAAATTATGACGGGCTCCCGCTCAAAGTTGCGTTGCGTGTCCCTCTCTTTCTCTCGCGTTTACATCAGCTTAGCACTGCCTGCGAGCTAGTTTACGGAAGTTAGACAGGCTCCACAATAACGCTACATGCATGGTATAAATCCTCCTGTAGCACCTAGGCCCCCTTCGGCTGAGCTCCGTCTAAGCTTCTTCAGGTGCAGTGGGCGCCGGCATCCCCGTCGTCCAACATGGTTACTTCGGTATGACAGGCAAGTGCCTTCCGTAGGACTCACTGTCATCCTATGCCTTGTCAAGTTCGCCGTGAAGCTTATCGTACTGCGACCCCATACTACAACACTACCAGGCGTCATTTTCTAGTCAAAGAACTTGAACGCCGCCGTTTGTTTCTACCAAAATTTTCACCCACTGTCATCCGGGTGATGAGTACGGTGTTCTTGGAAGCGGGAAGGATGCAGGCTTCTCGTAGATCATTTGGCCGACGTTTCATTATTCTAGTCCACGTGCGTTAAAGAAGGCGCCGAAAGGAATTCGAACGAGACTAGATGAGACTGCCATGGAATTGGTGTCGTCTAACAGCCAGTAGCCAGGGTAATGGGTCGCTGATCTATGCTTTTTTCAGGAATCCATGACGATTTGAAGGTGCCTTGGGGACCCGGGGACTTAACGCGCTCATTTCTTCCGGCGATACTAAATCTCTTCCTCGAGAAGCGTTCAATTGTTTGGAGGGGTTGGTAGAAATCGACATTCTCTGTCATATTGCCGTCTGATTAATTCGCTTCAAACGAGAGCTTCGTTTATTGTTATCAATTTTCCGTGGCAATCTCTTCTTGGCGCGTCGCACTCACTTGGCCACGCCCTGGCAGTTTTGCAGTGAGCCGTCCAGGTAACTCACCTTCGGCTATCCGGTTAACAGGTTGAAGCCTGGGAATGACATTGAGCTATCTACAGCTAGTCAGTACAACCTCATCTGTCTTGGAATGCAGTGGACACCTGCCTTTGGCTTCTAGGATTGTAAGACCCGGCCCAGAACACTTCCTGTCAAATTTTTGATCACCTGGAAGCGGATGACAATCTTTTAGATCACTGATCGAAGATTGGCATGCCCCTTCCTTAATCCTGCTTGCATCGAACCACCTCTGAGTCCTTCCTGGGTCATCATGCATCATCCTCACATCTCTTATACGGCAAGGAAATTTTCCCTCTAGTGATAAACGTTAACTCATCGTGCTACCAGAACCTTCTTACACGCATCCCAACTTATCAAGCATCCATCCTTGTCTACAGATGAATTTGCTTTGGATATCCGCAATTATTATAATCATCCCTGTTTCTTGTGTGCTCCTTGGACGCGCTATCAGACAAAGGCTTCTACGGATACAAACATGCGTTAACGACATATATGATCTGGGGTCTTCCCGTGTTCCGGCCGAAAAGATCAAGGGTACAGCTGTTGTCTGTGGCGGAAGGTGATTCACCGATGATTGCATACTTTCATCGCATTCTGATAATCCATGAAGTATTTCAGGTCTGCTGACGGCACGCATATGCCACGATCACTTCGAAAATGTCCTCATCATAGAGCCGGAAGGATGGTTAAACAGTGACGATGCTAAGCGCGTGGATTCTTGGAACCAGGAGAACATTCGCTCTCGTGTTATGCAATACGACTCCCTACAAGGTTTGCAGAAATTCTTACCTGATACATCCATCATTCGCTGACTTACCGTGCTAGGCGTTCAGGTGTTTGCTTACAGCGGCTTTTGCAAACTGTTCCCAGGATTTGAGAGTGAATGTAAAGCCTCGGATATAAAGCCAGTTGTTTTCGCTTAAGAGTCCTATTGCAATCATGCTGACGGCTTGCATGCAGTATTTGCCCAGGGGATTTCCGCACATCTACGTGGGGAATGTGGACCATGACGCCTTATGCGGAATACGGTGGATGCCTTCCTCGAACAATGTTTGCCAGCCGTCGCGGTCTTGAGACTCTCATTCGCCGTCTTGTACTCGGTGGTCAATATGGGAATATTGAGCAGATAACTGGGACTGTGACTGGAGTATCCCGCAGCTGCTCCGATCCTCAATACCTCGACCGAGTTACAGTCCGAAATGCCAGCGGCATTCGCACCGTCCAAGCCTCTTTAGTTGTGGGTAAGTGATATTTCAAGCCCGATTTCATGAGCAGCCAACCTGACATTATTCTGAGATTGTACAGGTCCTTCATGCGCTGGTATCAAATGGCTAAAGCGAGAAGGATTCGGGACAGCAGCCGAATACCCCAGAGGGAAATTTCCCCTCGGCGAACTCAAAATCACATACGATCAAAAGATTCATTATTCAACGCTTCATTTCCAAGTCCCGAAGGAAGTCGGGGATTGCTTTCCGGGACTTCCGACTGCTTATGAAGACTGTGGACCTATCTACAATTGCACCACAGATTATACTGTCGATCATCGAAGTATATATGCTCAGCGCGTAGAGGGTAATATTGGTAAGTACAGTCTGCTCCACGCGATTTTATGGCTGACTTACACCATACAGTCCAAGTATGTTGCGGTGCATGGGGCGAGACCGACCTCCCTCAAACCCTTGATGAAGTCAAGCACTATGTACGAACGATGACCACCAAGATACCCATTCCCGATTGGTTCTTCTCCTGTCTTGACATCTTAGATGAGGTGCAAGAGTCTATGACTTGCAGTCGCGTCCGCGTCCGTGAGTCCTACCCCGTGCTTGAGAAGGACGAGAAAATATAAATCAAACATGCAGCTCCAACAACTTACGTGCGATTCGGGGATGCTGTCAACTTGCCGTCCAACTGGGTTGCCATCGGCGATAGTGTGATGAGGGTCAACCCTGTCTTTGGGTATGTTCCGCATCGTCGAGTGTGCCTTCTGCTCAATTTTCCCGTCATAGACAAGGTTGCACAAAAGCCCTGTTAGGCGCAGTATGCCTGAATACGATGCTTGTAGGTGTTGAGGCAACTGCCAGTGCCACACTTCCTCGAGATTTTTCGAGGATGTTTTTTGAAACGCAAGGCGCTAAAATCGCCCCTCTCTGGTAAGTTCTCTGCATACACACCTGAGGACTTCGAAGTGATCTTTCTTCCTTGATAGGATGGGCGTGAAGGCCGGAGACTATGGATACGAGACAACTATCCCTGTTCCTGGGGAACGCCTGTCGCAAGGCTGGCTCCTACGGTGGTATATTAGGAAACTCCACATCCTCGCATTTACAGTACGATGATCTTTGCTTCTGCTTCGAACCGCGACGCGAATACTCACCTGGTGATAGGATAAGCAGGCAGGCTCGTCTTTGTGGCATGTCAAGATGTTTTTGGCGCCACCGATCGATAACATGCACTTAGGGCTGGTGCTGAAGGTTGCCTGGAATTTTATCAAAGATCCTTGGTCTTGACCAGAGCGGATATTTCGTGATATCAGTAGTGGAGAATTGGGTAAATAAATTATTGTGTGATTGAACTTAATATGACATAGGAAGTGTCGATTCATGATCAAGAGATCAAATACACATGGGAACGCCCCTCATGTGAGAAGTAGAGTGTCGGCTGAATGTCAATTCCCAATATAGCTGAAAGGTCTCTAAGCAACAGTTATACCCTCGTTTGCACTGTTTGAAGATGACGTGTACTCACAGAACAGGGACCGAACATGCGTAAACCGTTCTAACCAACGAGGTTTTTCACGAAATCCGTACTCCTTCATGATCTCCATCACCAATTTCTTGGTGGGAACTCCCCAGCCTTGGTCAGGATCCTTGCTCGCGATTGCCAGAACCCACATGCATTCATAAGAAGGTGAATTTGCAGATTGAAGTCTCACAGCGATGATTTCGGCTCTGATGCCCACCTCCACGAGTGGACGCACGTAGATATATTCCGCAGCTGCAACGAGATCGCATACTTGCCGTACCTCTGTACGGTACTTGCGTGGCTTGTAAGAGCGTTTCACGCGTTTCGGATCGATAGGAAATCCGAGAACGAATTCCGCTTTGCCAAACGATTTGGGTCTGATGGGACCACAGGGGGAAGCAAGCCTGGAGCGGGGTGGTAGATGTTAGTACGGCCTCTTCTTCGAGGTGAGCTACGCGTACATGGTCGACATCGATATCTGAGTGATGATTGATGATGACAAGAAGACAGGAGACACAGAGGCAGCGCGGTGACACGACCGTTCAAAGAGAGTACAAGCCCAGTCGACACCCGACAGCTCTTATTTGGACAACAATGCCACCCTTATTTATTCTACTACTTCGCATATTAGTCATCATTGTTACCACTCACGGCGCTAGTCGAATAGCCTGAGAAGTCGTAATCTTTACTATGGAAGTGATGGAACTCAATGCACGTCGCTTCCGATTTGCAACTTCGTAGAAGAATTAAGTCTTACATGCTGATATGCTATTACAGATGAGTCAGACTTGTAATTGCTTGCCTGTGGACATTAATAAGAAGATGATCCACAACTTGAACTACTCCACTTAATAGTGTAGTGCTGGCGCGTGCAGCTTAGACGGTGCTTTGCCCAGAAATTCTGTCGGTGGTCCATTGACTGGAAACAGGGCAGCCAGAATATTTCGGAAAGTCGACGTTTATCGATCAGCTGAGTGGAACTCGAAGTGCGTTTCAGTCACGAGACCGAGTCCCGATATTTCCGGACTCACGCGCTAAGTTTGCCGAGGCCTGGTTCTCATCTGATGCAGTCGCAGCCTGGTAAGCCGCTTAATTTTGTGGCATCTTCGCTAGAATGTATTTTAGAAGCCTACGGCATGGCCGTGAGATCCTGCTCCTCAAGCAGAGTCTATACTTCTTATACTCATGAGGTGCGCATGCAACGGAAAATTCTAGGTAAGTTATAGCTATAAAAACATAGTAAATAAAGCCCTTCTTCCACACGTCCGGTAATTCTAAGGTGTAATCTAAGCTCTGCCGAGAGACATGTACCGTTTGAAGTAGCTGCCATTAAAATACATTGATGAACTTTGAGTTGTCCCGGTTAGGCGCCGGTGTGTCGATATGCCTTTCTTCTATATGTTACGGCTGCTTGCGTCATGAGTCTTTGTGTGTTCCTTTACCATGATGCATGTGGTTATAGTCATTTACCGTTTTGCAGGAATGGATAAAGAGGTGGGACTCGGAGAATGGTCAATGCAATACAAGGGTGGTACAAGTAATACACAAAGTTGCTCTTAATAATAGAAACCAGTCGGATATTTTGGTTGAACGAACCACCCGTTGGTAACCCGAATGGATGACATCGTCATAATTGGTCCGTTGATTGTATTTACCATGGCTGACACTAATTGTACTCGCCTTATAACTGTACAATCTAAATACTTACCTTATATCGTAACTCGTGAAGTCTATGATCTACTCTAGACCATTAGCAGATGATTTCGAATCATGATCGTCAGTGGTCTGCTCCGCCAACCGTGCCTCCCTCTCCAATCTACCTTCGAGATTAGCTCCAATCTATCGAATAATGAACCAAGCAGGAATAAGGCTGACACCCCACAGCCCAAAGTTTATGGAACTCGTTGGCAACCTTGCCAACGAAGAAATGGAATTAAGGCCGTAACTGACGCACTGTGCGGCTGACTCGGTGGCACGTAAGAGCCCAGCAATACGTGAAGCACCTTCACCGTCATCAACGACTGGAGATATGGATGTCAGTTGTGAGAACGTCAAATGATGGACTGTACGTTTACCATGTCCCACGATCCAGAATAGAAGCATGTAGTTAAGTTGGAAACCTCCGACGAGGAACAGATATAAGGCAAATCCCCTTCCGAATCCAGGACTTGACCAATCGAGGACAACACTGCTCTTCTGATATTCGACCTAGATATGTATCCATGAGCTTAGATAGTAAATATGAAGTGGTCTAGTCCAAATGTACCTGTATAATCGTCGACCATATCCACCAACATCCTTGAAGACCTAAAACTACGATAAACGCTGTGCGAGCCCGGAATTTCAGAGGTAGTGAGGTTCGATCCATAAAGCGCTTTTAAATAGAACTTTCAGTAGGTCGCAGAAACGAGAATATACTTTACTCACACCGAGAATGTTCCCAAATATGATGGCTATGAAGGCCGAAAGGAAAGAACCCAAAGCGCGCGCTCGGACACTAAAATGTACTGATTGTCTTCGTTAGGTATATCTGTCGTGATATGGTAGAATTGTGTCTAAGCCTTACAAGTGAGGTATGTACTGTTGAAGGCTTCGCTAAACACAGCTTGTGTGATAAGAGGCATGATGAGAAGGAACTAGAACACGTTGATTGACAAGAATTGGCGAGACGAAGCGGAGTTCCATACATTCTTTGAAAGCAATAAACGTAGGCTATCTTTGGTTTCACGTTTCAAGTTGCTGCCTTTGATCAAGTGCACTGGTGTTCCGTCCGTCCGTTGAACCTTCTCTGGAGGGGAAATTAACAAGGCAGCAAAAGGAGCAAGTGCCTCTGCAGCAGCAAGTCAATAAACTCGAAGAATGCGATAATGATCATGACTCACGAAGGGTGATGAAGATGATATATACTTTTGGCGACACTGAACCAGCTTCCGAACGATTCGCGTTAAGTCCGAGATTGATCGCCCCACCAACAATCTGACCGCTAACACGATAGGATAGCCAATATCCAATGAATTTGCCGAGGTTATGAGATTCGGGGTAGTTCAGGGCTATAGCACCCTCAGCCTGTCACGAAGTTAGTCAACTGATGTGCAGCCGCTATAACTGGAAGCTGAAAAACGCGCCATCCAGAAGGTACCCGCACTGATGCCACATAATGCTGCCCCGACTAGGACGAACCATTCAGTTCCGTATACACTATTGCAATAGAGACCAGCCGCATAGGCTGGAGAGACGGAACTGTCAGGGACAAGAATAGGTGGTCAAAGAACAGACATACGTGCGTAGCCAGCAGCACCGAAAGACAAGGTAGCCCTGATACCAAATCTGTTTACCATCCAACCTAATTTAAGCCTGATTGAGTGCTTCGGCTCGGAGGATGGAGTAGTAGATATTATGTACGTACTACCGAGAAATGCCGTTATCACCATGAGCCCAAAGGTCAAGGCATTAGAGGCGCTAGCAGCTAGTTAGCACTCTCCAGTCTACTTAATAATGACGAAACTTACTTAACTAGATAGGGCTCTGTAGAGGTGATGCTAGTTTTCAAAAATTACGAAATAAAATCCAGAAGCTTACTTTCCAATCCTCCAGCACCTAAGGAGTTCATAGCGATCCAGATTCCTGCACAAATGAGTCGACTCAATGCTCACAATAGACCTGTACAGATGTACATACCAGGTGCCAAGAAATTGGTAATTCCAAGGATCGTAGCATTGAAAAACGTCGATCGATACCAGTGAACTTTGACTGGCCTAATATCTTGCAACATTACAGACATGATAAGAGTGTAGTCTGACTCCAGTCTCAAAAAGCGGTCGTCAGCTGATGAAGGGCCTGAAGATTACAAGTCTTCTCCCAACGCTTCTTATACATGATAAGTGGATGCAGAATGGCTATCAAATTCATGGATAAGGACAAGCTTTTGGCAACGCACTGCAGGAACGAATGTAGATCGCGTCATCAGGGGCGTTTTGGCGTGCTGATGGCGCCTGATGAGGCTTCAGTGATTTTTCACGCGGTACTGCAAGATAAGTATGAAGCAGAACGGCTTCAAGCTGAAGCTGGGTGTTAGGTTCGATTTAGAAACTTTGCCAATCGATTCTGTCAGCATCAGTATATCGACTGCAAAGAGGGCCGCCCGAATATTTCGGACGGTCGGCGAGTGGCGTTTCAGTCACGAGACCGAGTGAGATTGGTTCCGCTAAATGTCGCAAGGCCCTGCGGTATCTAGTGCTGTCGAGACAGAACTTTTGCATCCTTGTTCAAAGTACTTTAGAACCTACGACATGGGGGTAAGACCCTATTCCGTCCAGTACTTTTATAGTTTTCAAACTTGGCAGACGGGGATATTTGACTGTCTGCCAATAAGCGCAACATTGGTGGATCCCGTTGCAGCTTTTGGTCTGCGGAAATTCGACGCAAAGTATCCCTGTACAGACATAGTCATATACTGTTTGACGCAGCCGCTAAAATTCATTGAACGAGTCGTCGCGTTGGAGCTATTAAAGGTTTTCAGGCTTGTGCACATTGGATGTAGTACTTGAAGAATAATGGCCAGGTACCTGCAGTCGCGTCGGCGTAAACTATAGATAAAGTATCAGTAAGGTGTGATGTATATATACGAGTGAAAAACATGTACTCTTCCGTCCGACGAAGATGGATGTCAAGACTGAAGAAACGTAGTATGTAATGTACGACAGAAAATCGTAGTGTCGATCACGTGTCCAGGGTCAGTGACTTGCCGATAAGCCGGAATCTCCTATCCTCCAACAAAGACCGTCAATCAAGACCTGATTAAGACACGTTTATGAAATCTAACAAGCTGGACACCAGTCATCACTGGCATTTTCACCTGTCGGCATGTGTCGAGATGCCTTTGTTCTACATGCTACAGCTGCTTGCGTCATGAGTTTTTCTATTTCCCTTTCTCATGATGGTTGTAGCTATAGTCATTGCCTGTTTTACAGGGACGGCTTAAAAAGTGTGAGATAAAGCTCTTTGCATAAATGGGCGTAAAAACCTCAGCTCTATATCACATGCTATGGCCATTTCTACAGTGCACTGTGCCGTAGAATAAGATAATGATTGCTGAAGCAATATAAAGGTGGTACAAGCAATACACAAAAGTTGCTCTCGTTAGAAACTGGTCGGGTATTTTGGAACGAACCGTTCATTGGTAACCCCAATAGATGACATCTTCATAATTGGTCCGTTGATAGTATTTGCCGCAGCTGACACTATAACTGTACTCGCCTTATTACTGTACAAACTAAATCCTTACCTTATATCGTAATTCGTGAGATCTATGATCTACTCTAGAGCATCAGCAGATAACTTCGTATCAGTATCGTCAGTGGTCTGCTCAGCCAAACGTGCTTCCCTCTCCAGTCTACCTTCCAAATTAACTCCAATCTGTCGAATAACGAACCAAGCAGGAATAATGCTGACACCCCACAGCCCAAAGTTTATGGAACTCGTTGGAAGGGTTGCCAACGAGGAGATGGAATTGAGGCCATAACTGACGCACTGTGCGGCGGACTCGGTGGCACGCAAGAGCCCGGCAATACGTGAAGCACCTTCGACGTCATCAGCAACTGAAAATATGGTGTCGGTTGTGAGAACGTTATATGATGAACGGTACGTTTACCATGTCCCACGATCCAGAATAGAAGCATGTAGTTCAGTTGGAAACCTCCGACGAGGAACAGATATAAGGCAAATCCCCTTCCGAATCCAGGGCTCGACCAATCAAGGACCACACCACTCTTCTGATATTCGACCTAGACATTCATGAGCCTAGATGATAAATATGGTCCAGTTCATAACGCACCTGTATAATCGTCGACCATATCCACCAACATCCTTGAAGACCTAAGACCACGATGAACGTGGTGCGAGCTCGTAATTTCAGAGGCAGTGTTGTTCGATCCATAAAGCGCTATTCAAGAGTAGGTCTTCAGCAGCTTGCGGAAACGGGAATGTATTCCACTCACACCGAGAATGTTCCCAAATATGATGGCTATGATGGCTGAAAGGAAAGACCCTAAAGCGCGCGCGCGGACGCTAAAATGTACTAATCATTTTTGTTATATCTAGCTGCCGTGATATGATGGAATTGGGCTTACAAGTAAGGTATGTGCCATTGAAGGCTTCGCTAAACACAGCTTGTGCAATAAGAGGGACGATGAGAAGGAACTAGAAAGCGTCGATTGACAAAAATTCGGAGAGATGAAGCAGAGTCCATACATTCTTGGAGAAGAATAACCTTAAGCTATCCTTTGTTTCGCGTTTCAAGTTGCTGCCTTTAATTAAGTGCACCGATGTTCCGTCCGTTCGTTGAACCTTCTCCGGAGGAGAAATTAACAAAGCAGTGAAAGGAGCAAGCGCCTCTACAGCAGCAGCAAGTCAGTAAAGAAAAGACGATGATAAAAATAACTCACGGAGGGTGATAAAGATGATATATACTTTTGGTGACACTGAACCGGCTTCCGAGCGGTTCGCGTTGAGCCCAAGATTTATCGCACCACCAACAATCTGACCACCAACACGATAAGATAGCCAGTATCCAATGAACTTTCCAAGGTTATGAGCTTCAGGATAGTTCAGGGCTATAGCACCTTCGGCCTGTCACGAAGTTAGTCAACTGACCTGTGGCAACTAAATGGAAGCTAAGGAACGCACCATCCAGAAGGTACCCGCACTGATGCCACACAATGCTGCACCGACTAGGACGAACCATTCAGTTCCGTATACACTATTGCAATAGAGGCCAGCCGCATAGGCTGGAGAGACGGAACTGTCAGAGACAAGAATAGGTGGTCAGAGAACGGACATACGTGCGTAGCCAGCAGCACCGAAAGACAAGGTAGCTCTGATACCAAATCTGTTTACCGTCCAACCTAATTTAAGCCCGCTTGAGTACCTCGGCTCGGAGCATGGAGTAGGTACGTACTACCGAGAAATGCCGTTATGACCATGAGGGCGAAGGTCAAGGCATTGGAAGCGCTGGCACCTGGTCAGTACTTGGCATTGACGAGAGACGAGACATACTTGACTAGATACGGCTCTAAAGGTGATGTTAGTCTACAAAGATCATGAAACAACATTCAGAAGCTTACTTTCCAACCCCCCAGCGCCTAAGGAATTCATAGCACCCCAGATTCCTGCGCAAATGAGTTGGCACAATACTGACAGCAGTCCTGTACAGATGTACATACCAGGTGCCAGGAAATTGGTAATTCCAAGGATCGTAGCATTGAAAAACGTCGATCGATACCAGTGAACTTTGACTGGCCCAGTATCTTGCAACGTTTCAGACATGATGAGAGTGTAGTCTGAATCAGTGTCCCGAAAAGCGGCCGTCAGCTGATGAAAACTGAAGGTCTTGCCCCATTGCCGCTTTTTATACATCAAAAGTGGATGCAGAATGCCGGCGATCAAATTCATGGATAACGACGAGCTTTTGACAATGCACTAGAATAGTTTGCAGCAAAGAATGGAGATTGCGTCATCAGGGGCGTTGTGGCGTGCTAATGGCGCCTGATGAGGCTTGGGTGGTTTTTCAATGCGCGATACTTCAAGATAACTATGAAGCAGACCGGCTCCAAGCTGAAGCTGGGCGAAAGGTTCGGCGGGAATGGCGATATGATGATAATCAGCGACAGTAGCGCGGCATCAAAATGGTTGGCGGTGAGTTCTCACTAGCGTCGGGATCCTCTCAATCTGCGCAGTACATATTTGAACCTGTCATTGGAGAATCAACCTCGATTCCGAATGAAAACTTCCTGGGTATTTACTATTGACACCAGCTAGCCTTGAAGCGTCGTCCAACGGAAGAATCTAAATGGCCGTCCACTTTAGCCACTACAAATTGGAACCTTCTCCCGCGCCAGCGCCTGATCGGCATATTTCCTTAGCCAAAACAGAGTATGTTATCGGAGGGGAAACTAGGGTGGACAGTCTGAAAGAGGTATACAGGTGCTTCTGACCATTGTCCGAGTCTGACTCCCTGAGTGGTTAATGACTGAGAAGTCGGTGAGGTTCAGGGCTAGAGAGCAAGCAATGAAGACGGTCCATTTTTGAGATAGAATGGGAAGAATGAATGAGCCACCATGCGCCCTGCCATTTGCTTCATCGGTGCTCAGCATCAAAATGTTTGTTGTAGGATCGTCCATGACGGCAGACTCGGCCCGGTCCCGATCGCGCGCATGCCTGGACTTGGCGCTGGAAAACGTTCTCTCTTCGCCATGGCCATGAGCTCTACTTTGTCCTAGATTCATAATAAAAAAACTATCCTACGCAATGCTGACACCTTGTGAGCAAAGAGCGGCAACCGGAAGAAAATATTTTCCTTCCCGACATATTCTACATCGATGGTTGTCAGTGGGAGGGGCTGCGGAAGCAGATCCCAGGACTGAGATGCTTGTACTAGGTGAAGGAGCTGCTGTGATAGTACCCGTAAAGCATTTTATATGATAACAGGTTGTCATCTTTCTCCTATTCAAACACGACGAGATAAATCGGATTATGAGTTGATAAGACCGAAGGTAACTTATAGGTCGAAGAGTAAATCTATGGGAAGAATACTGTATATTATCTTTGATTAACGGTGAATGTCAGCCTAAATATTCATCCAAAGGCCTGCTGTTAGGGGCTGTCACGATAATTGACTTATCCTTAACAGTCCCAAGTATGTTTCATGAGTTAATCCAACTCCACAGAACCTTAAACAAGAGGTGCAATCGCAATAAGTCTATCGACGGCGCGAGGAGCACTCGAAAGTGCCATATGGCCGAACCTGCTTGGGCATCCTATCAAAAAGATCAAACGTGGTACAAGCCATAGGCAGTGGGTATACCGTGAAGGAGAGGATCGTGAGTCTCTTCATGTACCAGCGGAGCAATGAACCTTTCGAGAGGCTTTCACCCGGAACGGGCACCGTTGTTGCAAATGCATAGTCTACATGCAAGAAGGATCAGTAAGCCGTATTTCGTTTCTTTGCAACAATGCATACCGGCGACTTTCGTTGAGTTCCTAAGAGATTCGTCCGACTTTAGTGGCACTCCAATTCGGGATAATCACAAGTACGTACCAAAGTGGTTCAATCTTAGCCGCATGCATACGGAAGTACCTTTGAGAAAGATCCTCGGATATCGACGATGGTACAGTCTGTAGAAGCTTATTGAGGCATATAGCGCCATACATAGCTTTCGTGCATCCCTGCCTGCGACAGAGCCTATCATAAGCTACACAGAAATAGAAGATTAGATGGCCATACCCATGGAGAGGATTGACCTTCATAACACTATCCCCGGCAGCAATCCAATTCGACGGCAAGTTGACACCTTTCTCGTATTGAATCCACGTCGACGGTCCTATAAATGGCAAATTCATCAATGTTATCCCATGGGGCTACAAGAAAAATAGGCACACCAAAACGGACTTGGCTGCAAGTCATACTTTCCTGTACCTCTTCCAACATGTCGAACATGGCGAATAATCCCTCGGGAATAGGCACCTCGGTGATTAGACTGCGAGTCCAGGCTTTGGTCGCTTCGAGAGTCGTAGGTAGTTCTACATCATCCCCACCAGAGACGCTGAAACAAATTTGAACTGCCCATGGCGATCAGCAACTCAGGCACCGTAGGAGAAAACCACCTACTAAAGTCCCCATCGATCCGCTGACAATAGACGCCTCGGTTGTCTTTTTTAGGATCTGCGATCAAACAGTAGATTACCCCGCATTCGTCGTACGGGACAGGGAGTCCCGGGAGCCTCCTCCCTAGTTCAGGAGGGATGCAGAATTGGAGTGTTGAGTAACGAAGCTTTTGGTCATAGGCGATCTTGAGCCCGTCAAGGGGCCGCTGAATCATTGAATACGTATTGGCGAAGCCGTATCCTTCTCTTTGGAGCCACTTCAAGCCAGCAGTAGTGGAACCCGTACAATCTAGAGTAGCTCCATTCAGAAAATAAGGATGTACGAATCAAAGAGTAACTATCGCACCGATAACAAGCGCAGCTGGCAAATCCTTGATAGCTCCCTCTGCAGTTCTGACTGATACGTGCTCGATAAAGCGTGGGTTGGCCGCATTTCGAGAAATGCCGGTAGCTGTCCCAGTAATTTGTCGGATGTTCTTGTATTTACCACGAAGAACGAGACGTCGGAGTAATGTTTCAAGCGCAATGCGCCCGGTGTAAATCGTCTTGGGAAGTGTACCGCCGTATTCATTGTATGGCTTTTTGGGGTCGTTCCCCCACAAGTGCACCTGCGTGTCATTAGGTCCTATGCTAGTACGGACATTTCAGTCGCAAGGATTCAAAGCTGCGACTAAACGCCGACGCTCACCGTATTGCTGAGGCTTTACATTCTTCTATAAAATTGGGAAAGAGTTTCTTCAAAGTGGCGTAGCCGGTAGTCAACAATACTGGGGGTTAAAGGTCATTTAATGCCATGAAAAAGCATCGAGGGCTTAACAGACTGTGAAGTGATTCGTATTGCATTACTCGGGAACGCTTGTTCTCCTGATTCCACGAATCAGTGCGCACTGCATCCGAGGAATTCAACCACGCCTCTGGCTCGACAATGACCACGTCTTCAAAGTGATCATGGCACACCCTGGCTGCAGTGAGGCCTGCGATACTGGAAATTGGGATCAGAACGAGGATTCCGCGGAGTTTTGAATGAGTGTTCACCTTCCTCCACAGATGACAGCGGTGCCCTTGATTTTTTGGGCGGGAAATCGGTGACTTAAGCTATCGACATCAAGGACACATGTCTGGGACAGAAGAAGCCGTCTTCGTAGGGCACGCTCGAAATAAAGTAAAGTATAGTACAGGCCTATGGCTGCCACGGGAGCCCACAGAAGGCTCATGGCCGTTTAGGTATAAGCAATTGACAGCTACTATGGAGTGAAATATTTTCATCTTGATGAATGGAGTTACCGCACTGACTCCGAATTCTTGTCACCGGATGGCGGCAGGTGTGTTGAATGTGTGACGCGACGCGGTGCGTGATGTTATGCGTGATGTCACAATGACTAATACAACGTTGCATCCGGATTCTCACACCGTGATTCCGCGACGAAGTCGCGAAGTCGGATACATGAACTCCCCATTCAACTTGCTATCTCCCACCAATGATGCAGCATGCGACGATCGACAATAGCTGAGGATTTGAGCGGTTCAAAAAGCTGTGGATGATTGCCAATGGTAAGTGTCCCCATCGTTTGACTCCTCCCGTGTTTCTCATTCATTGAAGATTTTCAGTACAGATCTTATAGGCAGTTCCTTTACAGACCCAACACTACTTCTAACCAAGGATTATAGAATGTTGATTTTTGATGTCTATAGACAAGGTTACGCGAACGTCTGCCAAGGCACATGTGTTCCTATTGGGGTTAGTACAGCATTCTCATCAAGCCTAACCCGCACAGCCGTGAAGAATTCTGAGCCTAGGATACACTCTCTCACCTTCTCCCATGAAGTCGTCGCAGTCAAAGTCATCTTGCGAAATCTATACTCGTCTTCTGCTCCAGAAAGAACACGGATATCCTCTGTGGATTCCAGAACCTGATAGGCGTCTACCGGATGCATACCGAGGAAAGGGCGTCAGAGTGGGCGATGTTGGAATTCTACGGAATGACGGGGGATTCGACTATCTGTTCAATGCCTGCGAGCCAGCAGATGACCCGATCAATAAAGGTCGCGTCCCCGAAGGATTTGAACCCATCGTTTGTGCTGATATACGGGAGATCGAAACCATGCATAAGCGAGGCAGTGATATTCGTAGCGCCAATGTGTCCAGGGTAGAATTGAGTATGGGTGGTGCAGCAGAATCTCCGTGCGTCTCTCTACCTTATATCAAACCCCAATAGTTAATCTCTTTTTCAGATTTCTTGTAGGCGGTGGTGGAGGGTTCGAGTTCAGCTGTTTACGAGAAAAGGGTGCCATCCTTGTTCTTCCCGATGGAGGGGCACGTTACGATGCACTCAACCTATCTCAATTCCGAAGCTATGCTGCTAGAAATGCTCATGCGTGGTATCAGTTCGCAAATATCACCTGCGGTAGAGAGGCCGCCAACGGGTCATTGTATCTCGTCACGGGGTGTGATAAAACATGTTCGTGGGGAGCGGCATCGTTCTTCAACCCTGCTGATACGCGTTCTGTTTCGCTCAAATTCCTTGTTGGAGGAGTGGCAGAGGGTAACATAAAACTGGGATATTCTTGGAAGAGCACATCTTCAGCAGACGTCAGGGCATATCCTGATGGTGGATCGTCATATTCCGTTGATTTACTTCGGCCCAATCAATGCATTTTTCTGCGCGGCTTTGGTATCTCGATTCGCACAAATGCGCTTTCGCAACGTGTCTTTGGACCGACAGACCTATCGCAAATATCTGGGTCGTCCAAAGACAGAATACCATGCCTCAGTAGTAGCACACCGTACTCTGATGTGCATTGGAAGCATAGAGAAAGAGTAAGTCCGGTCTCCTTCCCAACATGGCATTTTCATTTACTTCACTTGTCCAGGTACATCCAAATGCTCTTGGGGATGAGTACCTTGAAATCCCCCATCCCCACCGTCCACCCCCAATTGCACCACTCATACCTCCGATCCCGTCATCGATACCGCTTTTTTCACCCAGTTATTATGCTGGCAGTGCTCAGTCGACTTCACCTAGATGGAATACAGATTCTAATGAGGAGAGGCATGAGGATCCGCTTAGTAGGATGAATTCAAACAGTAATGCACCCTCCCAGCTGCCAAGTCTCCCCCAAGATGCACAATACTTGTCCTTCAACGAGGGAGACGTTGTTGATGGGACGGTATGTAATGTACTTATCATCTCGCTCTGTTTCGGTGTGCTCAACTACATTATAGCTTTGTTCATTCGATGCGGCGTCTTATGGCATAATCTCCGAGAAAGATGGTGTTCTGGACTCCGAAATCTGGGTAATATACTTCTAATCTCGCTCTGCTTTGGTGTGCTCAACTGCATTATAGGATGATGAGTGGGAAGCGGAGTCTACTGACCCAACTTCCCAGGAAGGTTTCGTCGCTGACAAGGAGATCGAGATGAAGGTAATATACTTCATGATCTCGCTCTTCCTTGACGTGATCAACTGCATTATAGGATTATGCATGGAAGGTGATGTCTGGTAATGATGGTAAACGCAAACTTGAAGCCAGGGAACCCTTTCTAGGGACTGAGTTAGCATCTCGTGATAAACATGATATCAACACAAGAGTGCCTGGTAGGTATCTACCTGGGATACCGGTAAGTCTTTGATGGTCCTTGGTATTTGCCCTGAGGCGTGGGTCATAGTCCGAAGGTCCGAAGTCCCAGAAGAGAACCAAATCACTATACCGTCGGGTCAATACTGAAGATTCTGTATCTTTCAAACGGGTTTGTCGCCACCTCATTATTTGTAGATTGTTTATGTCAATGCTCCCATGTTGTAGTCGTCGAAGAGACAGAAAAAATCGGTATGACGTCGCTCTTAACTATTTACTTCTCAATCCACCGTCAGCTCATTCAATTCCGCTAGCATGAGTCGGAACAATACCAGGATGATATCGACGAGGTATTTTCTTTTGCGTGCCTAGAAAGGACTGTATTTGTTAACAAGTAAACATAGGAAAATGCAGGTGTTCCTAATCACTGCTGTCGTACTTTTAGTGAAGATGCGTATTATAGGAGCACAACGAAGAGAAGACACTGGAACTCAACCTTTCAAGATTGACTGCTCAGCATGATTGTGCATCTTCCGCAGACGACGAACGTGGCAACAGTCGTGACATCACCGAATTTGCTGGCAGTAATGCTACATCGACCTATGGACCTGTAAGCCTGGCACTTTTCATATATATTATTTCTGATTCGAGCCGATGTAAAGCCACAAAAACATGCAAGACTTCCATCCCGTTCTCCATTTTCCTCATGCTCATCATAGGATCAGGAATGGGACGTCGTCAATTCGCAGTCGAACACGGGAAAACCTAATCACATAAACTTTAATCTTTCTGATCTTGACACCAACGATGATTCCAGTGATGTAAGCACGTCGCTGCTATATTTACAATCCGGCCTAAGTCGAGTACAGGTCCCCAGCTTGTCCTCTGTTCAATACCTACGTTCTGAGGATATCACAGAAACTCGAATATCCTTACAACCACAGGTGACATCCCACATGTGCTCTTGCCACGAGTACTTATTGTGAGGACACTGCAGACCGAACTTCTGAATCCATGTGCAAAGATCAACGAGCTTATCATGGACTTTGTTCGGTTTCCCGCGAGCCGTATCGAAGTCGTGCTCACACCTCACTTGTAGTATCCGGATGCTGATGCCGCAATCACACATTCCAGCGAATGGTCGTCGGCCTTTAGTCATGTCAGTTTCCTAGTTCAGAGTCTCTAGAATAAATTTCACATAAGGCAGGATGATTTGGGTGACTTGAGTGTTCTCTGGAGGGTACTTCGGGACCATAAGGTTATTTTACGCAATGGTGCGTACCTTATCTATTTTTTTCCCCCGAAAATACGATGCTGAACGGAGGGTACTACAGGAGTAGCTATGCTCGAAGCGCATAGACAGGCTATTAGTGTCTGACGGAGATCCTCTCTGGACTATTTCTTCTTATACCCTTATCCATCTGTTGTCATTGATTTTTCTCGTTCGCCAGCTACTTGATCTGTTTATATGCCATGTTCTGTAGTCTATGTGTTCATGGGCGCCCTCCACCAATTCTCTTTACGTTTGCCGTAATTGACATTGTATATGACTGCCAGCATCTGGCGTTGTGCTGCTGAATTGGTTTCCGTGATCAGAACTATCTGTGTAGTATATGTATCTTCTCGTAACAATGAGCTACACATCCTACCAGTCCGATATCCCCATAGTAGTACGAGTACAGAAACTCATTTTCAAAGAAGAATTATTCTCTAGATATTAATCGTATCGTGTTATATGAGCTAACCAAATTCCATAGTACTTTCAACACAAGGGTCAGTTGCAAGAGATCGGAAGGTGGGGCAAGGAGCGCGCGCAAGTGCCACAATGCTGAGCTTGCTTGGGAATCCTATGCGATGCGTCAAACACAAATAGGCACGCTATTAAAATTCGAACTTACAGTGAAGGCAAGGTCCGTGACCTTCTTGATATACCATCGAAGCCAGGCACCTTCAGAGAGGGACTCCCCTGGAACCGGTGATGTAGTCGCGAACGCATAATCTAGCAGTTGATCAATTGTTAACAGCTAGTCATATGCACAGACACATACCGACTACTTTTACCGTGCCCCTAAATGTGACACAGTACATGAGCCGCCGATCTCGAACATTGGATGATTGGCCAGTACGCACCAAAGCGGTTCAATCTTATCTGTGTGCATCCGGAAGTATCTCTTGGAGAAATCCTTGGGTATGGAGATTGGCACGGTTTGCAGGAGCTTATTTAGACAAATTGCACCGTATATCGCTTTTGAGGTTCCTTGTCTATGGTACCAAGTTCACATGAGTTCTACATGAGGAAGACTCGGAGATGCTCAAGATATACGTACCCGAAAATAGGATTAACCCTCATTACGCTGTCTCCAGCGGCAATCCAATTTGATGGTAGGTTTACTGCCTTCTCATACCTAATCCAGGTTGAGGGCGCTATGGGGGACAATTCGTTTCAAAATGCCAATCGTGAAAGAAGAGGATAATAGACCCTACCAAAACGGACTTGCTTGCACGTCATGGTATCCTGCACCTCCTTCAGCATGTCGAGCATGGCGAAAAATTCCTTTGGAATAGGAACTTCAGTGATGAGATTTTGAGTCCAAATTTTTGCTTCCTCCAAAGTCTTTGGCAACTCAGAAGCACTTTCTGAGCCGGTGACACTGAAACAAAGTTGTACTTGAGAGAGCAATTAGTACTGGTATTACAATCCCTTGGAGCTCAAATGACTTACTGAAATCACCCTCGATCCTTTGACTGTATACACATCGGTTCTCCTTGTTCGTGTCTGGGATGAATACATATATCATCCCACATTCATCATACGGTACTGGGAGACCGGGCAACTTTCTCCCCAGCTCGGGGGGAACACGGAATTGGAGAGTCGAGTAGTGAAGCTTCTGGTCGTAAGAGATCTTCAATTTGTCAAGTGGTAGCTCATATTTTCCATATGTATCGGCGATACCGTACCCCTCTTTTCGAAACCATTTCATACCAGCGGCCGCAGGCCCAGTGCAATCTAAAGGAGAGGGGATTAGCGAGAAAGCTGGTTTAGACACAGCAGGGGACATACCAACAACGAGAGCAGCAGGTATATCAGACATGGCACCTTCTGGGGAACGCACCGTCACACGGTCTATAAAGTGG
The DNA here is from genome assembly GCA_028551335.1 of Armillaria sp. CMW 4456. NCBI lineage: Eukaryota > Fungi > Basidiomycota > Agaricomycetes > Agaricales > Physalacriaceae > Armillaria > Armillaria sp. CMW 4456. The sequence goes on from JANDKJ010000209.1 coordinate 167,033, forward strand.
GGATTGGATGCATCTCGTGAGATACCAACGACTGTTCCGATGACTTGGCGGATGTTTTTGTAATTCCCACCCAGGACGAGCCGACGGAGAAGTGTTTCGAGACCCATACGACCGAGATACATTGTTTTGGGCAGAGATCCGTTATATTGCTTATAGGGCGAGTTGACCAAGTGTCCCCACATGTGAATGTGTAAATCGTTGGGGCCTATTCTAACCAGATATTTAATGTAAATATCATGATGAAGTTAGAATGAAGCTAAGCACACCTTACGGACGACGATTCACATTCTTGCGCAAGGTTAGGAAACAGCCTCGCCAAGGACATATAGCCAATAGCAAGTAATGCTACAGGCAGTTCGTGATTGAGAGATAGAATGCGATGGGCGATGGGCGCGCAGTACTCACCATGTAAAGATGCATATTGCATAATTCTAGTACGCTTGTTTTCCTGATTCCAGACATCGGTACGTTTGGCATCTTGAGAGTTCAACCACGTCTCGGGTTCAACGATGATGATATCTTCAAAGTGATCATGGCATACGCGTGCTGCTACGAGACCAGCGATGCTGGAACACATGTGTTAATGAGGGACGGATAGGATAAGTCGGAAACACTTCTCACCTTCCACCACAGATAACGGCGGTTCCCTTGATCTTCTGGTTATGGGGTCGGAGTCCAAGAGTGTTGACATCGAAGACACAGGTCTGCTTCCGGAGGAGACTTCGTCGCAAAGCACGTTCGAGATATACCACGATGTAGCATATGCCCAATATGATAGCAGCAATCTGTGCCCAAGATACGGTGTTCATCCTCGTTCACTTTTGGCTCTATAGTGTTTGGGATTTATGTGGTGTTTTGTGGCGGTGACATTGTTATGTAACAGTAGCGTGAAACGGTTTAGAGTCCGTCGAGAGCGTAGCATGGGTTTCCCGGGCTCTCCATGTCAGGGATGATGTGTTACTATGCGCTAAAACCTTTTGATATTATGTTATTGCTGCAATGTATAACCGACGCCACAGACCTGGAGCATTCCCTCTGCACGATACGTTACAATGCATGAACGGCTCTAAGAAGGCGGTGAACGCTGAGGATTCGTTCACTGTTTCCCGATTTAGGATATCAGTCTGATTACACCTGTACTGAAGAGTAGCACGTAATGTCGTATAGCCTGATTTCAAACTGAGGCTCTCCATGTGTTCCGCTCTCGTTTTGAAAATAATTGAATATTGATCTAAATGCGTCAGTGCTGCCATGTGCGAGAGATACTAGGTTGGTGGGTCATCAGGACCAGAGAATGGAGACCAGTTACAGACCGTCAGAGATAGACAGGACAGGATAAGTTCCTAATAACGATCTTGGACAAGTTCATGACGGGCCGGCATAATTAGACGACCGTCAGACGAAAGGTAGGGTCGGCTCCGAGTCGGAAGAATGTATCATCACATGACTTCTGGAAATCCGACATACAGGCATATTAATTTTCCCTTGACAATGCGTTCACTGCTCACCAGAGGATAGTTAAGATGCGGTACGAATGGTAGTTGAATTGCATTACAGCATGTCACAGAAGGCCGATATAGCAATACTTATACGCTATTCAACATCAAGGATAAGGTTTTCCTCTGGTAAAGACTTTCCTTGTCCAGCCCAGCTTATGTCCAAGCCCTGATGTTTGAACGATTCAAACCTCTTAATAATAGATGGCCCGAAGCCATGCTTATAACCCCCAACGCGGACATGCTCGAGCTTCGCCATCTGTGAAGAGTTTTCCCACCGCGAAGCAATCATGTCCGCAAAGATGCTGCCAGTTAACTCATCATGAACATCGTCTTCTGGATAGCCAGTAGCATAGAGCTCGAGACTGCGAAGTTGGGGTAAGAGACCGCCACTAGCAATAAGAGCGGAGGCGACGAGTTCGCCAAATCGAATAGTAAGATCATCAACATGACCGATCATGGTTTGAGTGATAATGAGCTCTGTCACAGTGGGGAGTGTTCCGAGGAGAAAAACAACATCCTCGTCCGTCTGTGGCATAATGCCGCGGACGGAGACTTTCCGAAGCGGAGGTAAACTTGCCTCAAAGAATGTCCCCAGCAAACGAATAATGCCAGGGTAGCCCATCTCGTCATATTCATCTAATATGAATGATTCGAGGTTTGGAAGTGTCAGGAATAGTAAGAGAAAGCCGACCCCGGGCATGCCGCGGAATTCGAGTTCACGCAAAGAAGTATGGACGATGGGTTCACTGTGTGGGAGATCTTCGTTTAGGATGCGATTTTGGACGCGAGTCGCAACGAGTTTGTTGAGTTTTGGGGCGTCACTGATGATGTCGAAGAGTTCTACGAGGGTGGCAAATTTTGTGAGATACACAGTATGAAGATTGTTCCCTGGAAATGGAACGCCAAATCGGATGTTGGTGATAACGAGATGGTTCAACTGTGGGGCGATGACGAAAGCGTTGGATGTCACTATGGGCAAACCATCCAAATACTCTGATTGGTAGATCATCTCGATATGCATCTTCTAGAGGATAGGAAATGAACCATTGAATTTGTCGAGAAATGCGAAAAGATTGGGTGAAAGTCGAAGGGAGACATCACTCCAACGCTGTGAGTGGGAGAAGAGGATCTCAAGGGTTTTGTGCAAGTCTGGCGAGATATTTGGCGTCGTCATCATCCTCGGCTGGAGATCACCAGCCAACGTTTCGAATTCTTCACCTGGAACTGGGACGACGTAGGAAGGATCATCTTCAAGAGTGGCGCGAATGGTCAGTGGGCAGGATTTCGATCGTTCAAGGATGGTTTCAAGGCCTCCTGTTGATTTGTGAACGATGACGTGACTCCAAAGGTCAGGAGATCCTAATGCTACAGTCCTCCAATGACTGCAAACATTGGCAAATCCAGCGTTAGCGATATCATCGCAAGCAAAGCTGAATATTTTGCAGAGCAGTTCGACTGGCACAGACATTGCCATGATGCTGAGGTGATGTGGCTCGTGTTTAAGTTGCGATTGACCATCTTCCTGACGGTGTATTTAGTGCAGTCACGGGCGTTATCAGAAGAGAACGACTTTATCAGGATTCACCCAAATTAGGATGCCGGCCGTCGGCTGATCGGACTCCACTCATGAATGACGTAACATTCTTTTTGCGCGAATATCTTTCATCACCACATACTTCAATCAAATAACTCCCTTTCACACTCAAGGCTATCTCCCGAAATCTGGGACTATGTACGTCCTATATAGCAAGAAGAACAGGGAAATCCTCTATGGATCCTAGAGTCCTAGACCTTCAAGTTTCGAGGGAACTGCAATAATACACCTTCCTTCCATCTAGCTATCAACTCGTTCCGCCTATCATGCAACCTCGCGTTGATGCACGACATGATCCGGACCTCGGAAGGCAGCTGGGTCAACATTCAAGATGTCAACGTATTGCCCGTACAAATCGAGACATCATATTAGCATTTTCTCATTTAACAATTGCATTCAGTTTTCTCAGCACGAGACAGCTGTCCTGAGGGGGGTTATGCAGAGATATGTACTTCGATTTGTAGAGCGGAGCTTGGCGTCAGTGAGTGCTGTGATGGAAATGCCGTCTAATTCTCCGTCAGATTAAATCATCCGAAGGATCAGACTCGGATAATGGGAGAGAATTTCATCATTCGCTTGCCGGCATGCCTTCACTCTCGGTTGCTAGTGCTGTACTATTTGCTGTATATTGCACTGGGTCACTGCTTTGGCGCTACCTCAGACACGCGCACCTACGAAAGCAGACTTGCGTTCCAGATCTTGAATGGCTAGGTCTTTCTAGGAGTGCAGACGAGAAAATCCACGCTACAGCGGTCATTTGTGGTGGAAGGTGAATAGTAGATCTAGTTCATCTTCGATGCCATATTGACGATGACTATTCAGTTTGGCAGGTCTTTTGACTGCTCGGGTTTGCCATGACCACTTTGACGAGGTTGTCATCGTCGAACCAGAAGTCTGGGCAAACCAGCCGGATGCGCAGCGTCATGATACGTGGAACCAGGAGAGTACACGCTCCCGTATAATGCAATACGAGTCTTCACATGGTACGTCTTTGGTCATCTCAGTATCTACATATTTAGCATGTAACCTCCAGGTCCCATACAACGTTTTGCCTTCGTGGCGTTGTGTAATCTCTTCACAAATTTTATCAAGGAATGCAGGGCATCAGATATACTGTAAGTGTCTCATTCACTTGCTTCTGTTCTTCGTTGATTTCTTTTCTAGCATTGGACCTGCCGATTATCTGTTCTCGATGTGGGGACGATGGCCGAAGAAACCTTACGATCAATATAATGGGATTCTTCCCGCCACAATGACTGCCAGCCGCCGGGGTTTTGAGACGCTACTGCGCCGATTAGTCCTCAGCGGGTGTTACAAGAACATTCGACAAGTAATCGGCACAGTCGCTGGCGTATCTCGTAGCGCGTCGAACCCTGAATATCTAGACCACGTGACAATTCGGACTACAGCAGGCGCACAAGAAATCGATGCTGCCTTGGTTGTTGGTTTGTTAACGACTCATCATTTCTTTGCAGACACGTGGCTAACTGTCCGGAGATTAGATTGCACCGGTCCCGCATCCGCTGGAATGAAATGGCTACGACGCGAGGGGTACGGACAGTCAGAGACATACTCCACCGGTAGACTCCCTTTTGACGAACTCAAAATTGCATTCGACCAAAAGGTTGCCCATTCGACTATCAAATTCCGAGTCCCATCTGAGTTAGGGAGCAAGCTTCCCGGTCTTACCGCATCATTTGAAAATTGTGGGCTTATCTACGCTTGTGTGTCAGACCCCGTGTTGGACGGCCGTGCTTTTATGTTTCAGCGTACCGAAGGGAACATTCGTACGTTTCTTCTATTCCTAATAATCCACTTCATCAGACCGGGCTTTAATATTTCAGTTCAAATTTGCTGTTCGGTTTTTGGTGCCTACGAGCTTCCCAAGACACTTGAAGAGATTAAGAAATACGCGCAGTCGATGGTTGTTCGAGCTCCTATACCGTTGTGGGTTTTCCAGATACTCGATGTGCTGGAAGAGGTCGAAGATACCTTGACATGCAGTCAAGTTCCATTTGGTAAGGTATTTTTGGACATCATTTGATATTTCACTGAGTTAATGGGTCGCCGCTCAGGTGGAGCAAGCTACGTAAGGTTCGAAAAAGCCGTGAATCTACCACCAAATTGGATAGCCATCGGTGACAGTGTAATGAAACTCAACCCTTTCTTCGGGTATGTCTGTATCATACAGATCTTCGAGTGTACACGCTCTGGAGTTCAACGGTATTTGTAGGCAAGGTATTGCCAAGGCACTAATGGGCGCAATATGCCTCAACACGCTTTTGCAAAAACACAACACCATTTCGAAGGACTTCGCGGCCGAGTTTTTCAATATGCAGGGGAATAAGATCAGGCCTTTCTGGTATGTTCCTGAGTCACAGTGTTCCATATTGAGCTGAACGTTGATATTTATCAGGGACGCGGACAAGGTCTGGGGTACGCAAATGTTCAATCTTTTCTAACACGCAAGCTAACCAAGTGCTGAATCTAGATTACGGATTCCAAACCACCGTCCCGGTTGCTGGAGAGAATCTGGCAGATAATCGGTGGGCGCGATGGTACATTAGGCAGCTCACCGAGCTTTCATTTGATGTGAGGGCGCTTCCGACGCTGTTGGAAGAAATCTAACCCTTTCCCTTCCCCCGGTTTCGGTAGGACGTGCAAGTGGGATCCGTCATATGGCATATTAGCATGCATCTTTCGCCTCCGATCGATGCGATGCACCCAAAAATCGTTTTGAAAGTCCTGTGGGCTACTTTCAAGGGCTTCTTTTCCACTGGATAGAGATGCGTACTAGACGTTTTTTCGACATAACTTAAATACAGTTGGGCCAAAATTTGAGCTTGAACCTTTGACATGTGCCTTCATTAAAGAATACTTGTAGTACTGAAGTCGGAGCTTCTCACTGATGTAATCAAAAGCGACTGATATTGCATCCATGTCGGCTCACCGTGTTTTAAGAACGTTACCCGTGCCTACCATTGGACTAAAACACGGTCACATGATCATTTTCCCTTCCAAGAGAAAAGCCGACTTATCGGGTAAAGGAGATCGTGACTTGAATTAGCAAAAAGTTTCAAAGCTACTTTTGGCTCTGAAAGAGGTCAATGACATACGCATCGGTGGAATTTTCAAAATGTATATGCTTGTTAGTGATCGGATCAAGATCTGGTTTTACGGTTTTTTTGAGCTCAGAGTCAACAGCAACCTCGACAAAACACTATTTTGCGATAAATGTACATTTTTCAGATACTCCACTCATAAAAAATTCCGGCTCCACCATAGGGTGACCTTCTTTTCAAGCAAGGTCATAAAACAGGCTTCTAACCTTAGTGCGAAAACGGGTCCTTGAATAGATTCCACAGAACTTTGAATAACAGCCCAGGTTGCAAAGTATCCATCGACAGTGCAAGAATCGTTCTGACGTGCCACAATGCAAAACCCGCTTGTTCTTCCTATGATCATGTTGAATGTCGGATTATGAATCGTTCGGAAATGTAATGATAGAAGAAATCTCACCGTGAAAGACAGAATGGTTAACCGTTTCATATACTACCTAAGCCAAGAGCCTTTAGATAAGGTTTCTCCAGGAATTGGGACTGTTGTTGGATAAAAGTAATCTACTTTCAGAAAACGCTTTGTGGAAAAACGAAGTGATAGATGAGAGTTCGCTCCCAATGATGATGTCAGTGCGGAGTCAAGCCAATGATATTGTGCTTGGCTGAAACGCATGTAGAATGTGCGCTATAGTACCTACTTTTATACTGAAGTTACTAGAGCTTTCTATAATGGCATTTCCTACGGTTTCTTCCTTAATCAGCAGGCTCGGCATGATGCCGGATTGCCCTATTCCAACACCGCTTGATAATAATCCATGAACACATTCTCACTTACAGTACGCACCTCCTGGTTCTGATTAAACATCTTCTGATGGTGTATTTAGTGCAGTCACGGACTTGTGAGTTTCTTTATCAAGAGAACGACTTGATCTCTCGTAATACCCACCCAAATTAGGACTTGATTGAACTCCCACATGACGGGCCCGCGGCTGATTCAACTTTGACCAGCGTGGTGGCGCTTGTTGTCCCTTGACACTCGGCAAGGTACTACCCTCCATCTATACTCCTTTTGAAACATGCACTGCAATTAAGATCTATATCCTCCCGTGCTGTGACCGTACTGTCGCTTCAAGTCATCTCACGGAAATCTACTAGGCTCTAACGACTCGGAACAAGGGCACGGAACAAAGTCCTTCCACTGCTTTCAGTTCCACAACTCGCGTCCCCGAGTCGGCACACGACGTGTCCGGTCTCCAAAATACAAAATGAGGTCTCACGCTAGAATATATTCATTCAATGGTTGAATTCGGTTTTTCCAGAACGAGAGGGCCAGGTAGAGGGGTGCATTCTGTGGAGCAGAGTTTCGGGCTAGTGAATGATGCTATAGGTACCTGTCTACTTTTCTGTCAAAACAAATCATCCAAGGGCATACTATATACGTGGGAGAGAATTCTGTCGTTTTCTTACCACCAATATGCCTTCACTCTCGATTGCCAGTGCTCTATTATTTGCTGTATACTGCATCGGGTCCCTCCTTTGGCGATATCTCAGACATACATACCTCAGAAAGCAGACTTGCGTTCCCGATCTAAAACTGCTGGGTTTTTCTAGGAATTTGGATGAGAAGATCCACGCTACAGCGGTCGTCTGTGGCGGAAGGTGGGCGACAGGTGTTTTATTTTCGGCTCAATATTGACAATGATTATTCAGTCTAGCAGGTCTTTTTACTGCTCGGGTTTGCCTTGATCACTTTGACGACGTCGTCGTCGTCGAACCAGAAGTCTGGGCAGACCAGACGGATGCGCAACGTCACGATGTGTGGAACCAGGAGAATAAGCGCTCCCGTATCATGCAATACGAGTCCGCACAGGGTATGTCTTTAGTCATCTTAGTATCTCCCGGGCCATTTTAGCACAAAGCTACTAGGTCCCATACAACGACTTGCCTTTATGGCATTGTGCAATCTTTTCACAGATTTTACAAAGGAATGTGAGGCGTCAGATATGCCGTAAGTGTCTCATCCGCTGGCTTCTGTTATTCGTTAACTTTATTTCTAGCGTCGGACCTGCTGATCATGCATTCTCGACGTGGGGACTATGGTCGAAGAAACCTTACGATCAATACAATGGGATTCTTCCCAACTCGGTGACTGCCAGCCGTCGGGGGTTTGAGTCGCTACTTCGCCGTTTAGTCCTTGGCGGTCGTCACAAGAACATCCGTCAAGTAATCGGCACAGTCATTGGCGTATCTCGTAGCGTGTCGAACCCTGAATATTTAGATCGTGTGACGATTCGTACTACAGTAGGTCCACTAGAAATCGATGCTGCTTTGGTTGTTGGTTTGTTAACGATTCATCAGTTCTTTGCAAACACATGGCTAACTGCTTAGAGACTAGATTGCACCGGTCCTGCGTCCGCCGGAATGAAATGGCTGCGACGCGAGGGGTACGGACAGTCAGAGACATACCCTAGTGGTAAACTCTCCTTTGACGAACTTAAAATCGCATACGACCAAAAAATCGTCTATTCGACTCTCAAATTTCGCATTCCAGCCGAGTTAGGGAACAAGTTTCCCGGTCTTCCAGCATCATTTGAAAATTGTGGGCTTATCTATGCTTGTGTATCAGAGGACGGCCGCGGTATAATGATTCTGCGTACCGAAGGGAACCTTCGTATGTTTCTTCTATTCCTCAAGTTCATCCATTCAATCAGACCGAACATTATATTCCAGTTCACATTTGCTGCGCCGTTTTTGGCGCTTGCGAGCTTCCCAAGACACTTGAAGGCCTCAAGAAATACGTTCAGTCGATTGTTGTTCGGAATCCCATACCGCTGTCTGTTTTCCAAGTACTCGATATGCTGGAAGAGGTCGAAGATACTATGACGTGCAGTCGAGTTCCATTCGGTAAGATATTTTTTGGAAATCTTTTGACATCTCACCAATCTAATGGGTCGCCTCTCAGCCGGAGCAAGCTACATTAGATTCGAAAAAGCCGTCAATCTGCCATCAAACTGGATAGCTATCGGTGACAGTGTTATGAAAGTCAACCCTTTCTTCGGGTATGTCTATATAAATGAAGACCTTCCCATTACCGGGATCTGCAGTTCACCTGTATTTGTAGGCAAGGTGTTTCCAAGGCGCTAATGGGCGCAATATGCCTCAACACGCTGTTGAAAAAGCACAACACCATTTCGAAGGACTTCTCAGCCGAGTTTTTCGAAATGCAGGGGAATAAGATCTCTCCTTTATGGTAGGTCCCCCTGGCTTCCAGTGTTCCATATTGAGCCGAACGTTGTTATTTATCAGGGACGTGGACAAGATCTGGGGTATGCGAAGGCTTGATCTTCCTTGACACGCAAATTAACCAAGTGCTGAATCTAGATTACGGATTCCAAACCACCGTTCCGGTTGTTGGAGAGAAACTGACGGATAGTCGGTGGGCGCAATGGTACACCAGGCAGCTTACCAAGCTTTCGTTTGATGTGAGAATTATTTCAGACACTTTGGAAGAAACTTAAACCCCCTTTCCTGGTAGGACGTGCAAGTGGGATCCGTCATATGGCATATTAGTATGCACCTTTCGCCTGTGATCGATACGATGCACCCAGTAGTCGTCTTGAAGGTCCTGTGGGCTACTTTCAAGGAATTCTTTGCGACTGAATAGAGATGTATACTACGCGTCTTTTCGACATAAGTGAAGTATCAATATCATTAAGCCAAAACTTAAGCTTGCGTCTTTAATTAATGTGCCTTTATTAAAGAATACTTGTCTAAGTGCTGAAGTCGGAGGTTTCTCACTGGTTTAATCAAAAGCGGCTGATATTACATCCATGTTGGCTCACCGTGATCAAGTACATTACTCTTGCCTACGATTGGACTGCAACACGGTCACATGATCATCCCCCGCCCCCAGAGAAAAGTCGACTTGTCGGGTAAAGTACACCTTGACTCGAATTGGCAAAAAGTTTCAAAGCTACCTCGCGCCCTGAAAGAAGTCAATGACATACGTATCAGTGGAATTTTCAAAATGTATATGCTTGTTAGTGATCGGATCAAGATCTGGTTTTACGGTTTTTTTGAACTCAGAGTCAACAGCAACCTCGACAAAACACTATTTTGCGATAAATGTACATTTTTCAGATACTCAGCTCAAACAAAAATTCCGGCTACTCTACGGGTAGACCTTCTTTTCAAGCAAGGTCACAAACCAGAACTTATAGCCTTAGTGCGAAAACGGGTCCTTGAATAGATTCCATAGAACTTTGAATAACAGCCCAGGTTGCAAAGTATCTATCGATGGTGCAAGAAGCGTTCTGACATGCCACAATGCAGAACCCGCTTGTTCGTCCTGTGGTCATTTTGAATATCGGATTATGAATCGTTCGGAAATGTAATGATAGAAGAAGTCTTACCGTGAAAGACAGAATGGTTAATCGTTTCATATACCACCTAAGCCAAGAGCCTTTAGATAAGGTTTCTCCAGGAATTGGAACTGTCGTTGGATATAAGTAATCTAGGTTCAGATAATGCTTAGCATATTGACACATTCTCATTCACAGTACGCACCTCCCACTTTTGTTCCATTCCTAATAACCATCAATTTCAAAAACACGACGGCACACTATTAAACGGCTCACCAAAGCGGTACGATCTTGTCAGCCTGCATGCGGAAGAAACGATTAGAAAAACCATCATGTATGTCGGCCAAATCTTGCAGCAAAACATTAAGACAGATGGCGCCGAAGAAAGCTTTGGTGCATCCGTGTCTGAGTTCGTCATATCCTTCATATGGTTGGTCAAGAAGCAGGTAGGAATGAACTTACCCATAAATCGGATTGACCTTCATGACACTGTCACCAAGGGCGATAAAGTTTGACGGCAAGTTGACACCCTTCTCATACTGGATATAGCTGGAACCGACTTGTAGTACCCGTTATGTAGTGGCGTTAATAAGCAAAGAAAGCGCTTACGAAAATTCACTTTGCTACATGTCATGGTATCCTGTACTTGGTCCAAAGCATCAAGGAAGGCGAAGAATGACTGGGGAATGGGTTTCTCGGTGATAAGACTTCGAACACATGTTTTAGCAGCATCCAGGTCAGTTGGAAGCTCGTACTCTCCCATCGCACTGAAACAAATATGGACTGCGAAATGTCAGTGTAGAATCATGCATAATAAGTGACGACACCGAACTGAGATCTTTATCGACGCGGTTAGAAAAGAGGCATCGAGTCTCTTTAGCCGGATCCGTAGCCAGGCAATAGATAATCCCGCACTCCTCGAACGGAGCTGGGAGACCAGGAAGTTTCCTCGCCACCTCCGGTGCGATGCGGAACTGGAGTGTCGTGTATTTCAGCTTCTGGTCATATGCTATCTTCAAGTTATCTAGCGGTAGCTGGTCCTTGTTGTATGTGTCTGCGAAACCGTATCCTTCTCTCCGGAGCCATTTCAGGCCCGCGGATGCAGGTCCTGTGCAGTCTAAACATTTTTATGTGAGCAAGAACACACGATCCTTTGCACATCAAACTCCACCTATAACAAGAGAGGCCCCAAGATTGCTTTGACCCTCAGGTGTTCGTATAGTAACTGCATTGAGGAAGCTAGGGTCAGATACGCTACGAGACACACCAGTGACAGTGCCGACAAGTTGGCGAATATTTTTATATCTTCCTCCAAGGACTAAGCGGCGAAGGCACGTTTCTAATCCAGCACGGCTGGCGTAAATTGTTTTGGGAAGCGTACCGCCATACTCTGCGTGTGGTCTCTTCAGTGCGTTCCCGTACACAAACGTCCGTGTCTCGTGGGGTCCTACTCTGAACTTTGATTATAAAATCCACCAAAAAGATAAACGTCCCCGGACTGACTTGATACCAGAAATTTTACATTCTTCGTCAAAATTGGGAAACAGTCTGGACAAAATCATATACCCCATCACGGGTATCACTACAATGGTTTTGCCATTCAGTGACGTCGTGGGAGAGCATTTGGACGCACCCTGGAATGATTCATACTGCACGACACGGGAACGGCGATGTCCTTGATTCCATGAATCTGTACGACATGCGTCCTCGGAATCCAGCCATGTCTCTGGTTCAACTATGACAACGTCATCAAAATGATCATGGCATACACGAGCTGCGAGGAGCCCCCCCACACTGTAGGGCAATCGAGATGAAAACACGTTGCAATTAAATTTTCAAAAACGTACCTTCCGCCACAAATGACAGCTGTTCCCTTGATTTTCTTGCCGGGAAGTCTCAGTCCGAGTCCATCTAGATCAAGCAAGCAGGTTTGTTTTCGCAGTTGCTTGCGTCGGAGGGCACGTCCAAGAGACAGAACGAAAAGATATGCACATAGAGTTACTGCAGAGACCCAGATGATCAACATGTAGACGATACAGAGCACTTGTAGACCAGAAGGATGGTTAGAGCCAATTACAAAATCATTTGTAGGGTCATCGCGAACTTGGGTCCGCCGCCATACTCTGAGTAGGAGTCGGATATATGAGAGACCTTCGGTAAACTATATTGAACACAGGGTTTCACAATAAAATACGCAAGAGGACGGATCACCCGACGGGAGAATGCTTAGCTGAATCCCGAGTGTGGCGGCGCAAGTTGATGAGAATGTTGGGTTCCCATAAGAGATTGCCGTACTGTCTTGATATCAACCTACGGCACTGCATGCATTCCACGAATTTGACACCGAAGGCAATCGCTTAGACACGAAAGGAAAAGACAAGGTTAAGACGAAGTCTAAGTGATGAATTTGAAAAATTACCCGGGCTACTGTGGAAGCGAGGAGGGCGGTGATCGCCCCAAATATCTCAAGTCTGTCATTTCATGAGGGCAAGGCTACACATAGGCTTAGAAAATACATGCTAGCTATAAGACAATGGTTAATAACAACGGATGGTATCTCATTAACAAGCGGGTATGTCATGAGGGAATTCTACAACCAAGATGACGGTCCAAAAGTCTCCCCCGGATCTAGGGATTTCAGGGGTGTACCCAAATTGTCTGCTGTCTGTTGCCAAACCGTATTACCCCACCAATTCAACTCAATCCCACCCTTCGGGAGTTGTAGACAGAGGAACAAAAGAACGATAGCGACGGCAGTACCGGCGTCGAGTGCCGCTGAGAGAACGTAGTTGTATCGCATCCACCAACGGAAGTATCTGCGGCGAATATAGAAGTTAAATATAAAACCAACGAGCGCCCATGAGGCGTAGTTCATCCCTGATGCCGGAGGAATAGCTAAAGATCCCGCAAAGAAGACGGGGATATTGACATATCGCCAACTCGAACGCGGGAAGCGACGTGCGAGGTAGTAACAGGGGATGGGGAGCAAAGCGCCGAGAAGGAAGAACCATAACAGCGAATTATATCTATGCCATTACGACTCAGTACCTGTAATAAGATGGACTGATTAATGAACGTACGATGTGCCAGGCGAAAAGACCCGAGAAGGCCCGATACCGCCCCAGATGAACGACGCCGTCGCAAATGTATTCGAGGATGGACAAGTGAAACCATCTTTCTGTGTGGGCGAGCACAGATCTTCAATGTTCGCAAACATCCAATTCTGGGTGCCCACTGACACGAACGCCGCTATAATCACCGAAACGACCTGAATCGAGAACATTGTTCGCGGAGGGATCTTCATATAATGGCCTAGCTTTAGGTCTCCGGAAAAGGTCGCAGCCTGGGTCGAGCCCATCACCCCCACCGACTTGAAG